>WTSP01009076.1:0-30836 GCA_025331215.1 Actenoides lindsayi
ATCCCTGGCACCATTGCAGGGGAGGTTGGCCAGGGCTCTGAGCACCCTGCTCTAGTTGCAGATGGCCCTGCTCCCTGTAGGGGGTTTGGACTAGATGACGTTTGAAGGTCCCTCCCAACCCAAAGCATTCTATGACTCTCTAAATCTTTAGGAGGGAAATGAACACAGAGCTGGTAGGAACAAGAATGAGGATGGGTTAAAAAGGAATGGCATTTAGAATGGGAAATTAAACCCACTGAGACCAATTCAGCCAGTGAATGAGAAAAGCAGGCATGGCTAAGCCAGAATGTGGGTTTTCACCATGGCTGGAATACGTAAAACCACGAAAAAAAAGAAAGCCAGAAACCTCTCTCATAAATCTATAGATACAGCTCTACAGTGAGGATTCAATGTCTCCTTCAGAGGGCAATAAATCATCACAAAACATGTGCCAACCCTTTGCAAAGAGCAGCTCGAGGATCCCTGGAAGCTCAGGAGCCCATTGTGGCTTTGTGCAGACCCCAAAGAGTGATGGTTTCTCCACCCTGCAGCAGCAGAGGATTGGTTTTGGAGCCCGCAAGGCTTTGACCTTTGGCAATATACCCAAAGTGAATTAAAAACAAGAGGACAACCTCCCTAATAAGGGAAGCAAATAAAAGAGAATTTATATTTCCATCTCCTTTAGGGGACATGAAAATAAATTGCTCCCGCCTCTTGGCAAAGATTCGCAGAGATTCATGATCTCTTTCTGGGGGGGATCGCAGTTGCTTTGGCCTTACTATGTGTCAGGTCTTGAATCTCTCCTCGTCCAACCTGCCTGCAGTAGTAAACCACCAACCTGTGCTCCACGCTCAGCAGAAGGATCCGTACATCCCACTGGAGCTGCCTTTCTCATGGAGCAGCCACAGCCGTGCTCCACGGTTGCCTCGTGGAAACACATTTTCCTTAATAAAGCCTTCTGAAGAAGCAAAATCCAGGCTGAAATATTACAATGAAGATCTCAGGGTCAGCCCACTGCAGCCAGCAGAATCAGTCTATACATTGACCGACCTCATATCCCAGCCCTGAGCTATAAGGTTTCCAGGGAGCGCAGCGAACGGGTGCAGCAATTCAAAATTGCTGCTAATGTAGAAAAACAGTTCTAAGGAACTGAGAATTTCTGTCACTCTGGACTAAAAAAGCAATAAACTGGAGCACATTAGAAAAAGAACTCCTGCACTGGTCTTCTATATATATATTTTTTTTTTGTTTCTTTAATTGCCTATTTTGTTTCCATCAGCAAAGAACTGCTCTACAATAATTGCTTTAAATGACTCTACGAAGGCACATCTCTATTTGCAAACCTCATCAAGTCACCTGCTGGACGAGTCCCCAACCTTCACTTCTTAATTTACAGCAAGAATGAACAAGCAGAAGGAACAGAACGCAGGAATTACTACTTAGGGCTCACAGAGAGGCGAGTTACTGACCCTCCTGCTAGTACCAGCAATCAGGGGGAGCTACTAATCTCACCCAGTTCTGGCTTTACCTAAGACTTAAGGAATCCAGCAAGCTCGTGGAGGTTCTGAAAGTGCTCCTGATCTAGTAATTCACACGAGTAAATCAGAATGGATCTCAGGAAGCATTTCTTTCCAGAAAGGGTTGCCAGGCATTGGAATGGGCTGCCCAGGGAGGTGGTGGAGTCACCATCCCTGGAGGTGGTTAAGAGCTGGATGTAGTTGATGTAGATGATGTGCTTGGAGACATGGTTTAGTGGTTTTTGATAGGGCTAGGAATAAGGTTGGACTTGATGATCTTGAAGGTGTCTTCCAGCCAAAACTATTCTATGACTTTATGGTTCTATGATTCTAAGTCAAAGAACAGTTCCTATTGTGCTGAAATCAATTATTGCGCTGTTGCAAAATGCCACACTTCTCATACAAGGGAGATTTTACAGCACACATTGTTCAGGACTTTTGAGTTTGAGAGGCTCCAGGTGACCAGAACATCATCTGAAGGATCTCAAGGAAGTCTTAGTGCTTTAATAGTGACACAGTATGCTAGCAAATGCAAAATTATCTATAACCTGACCAGAAATGCCGAACTGCTTCTTTTTGGTTATATATGACATCATGCAGTGACTTGGCAGTTGTAATGCCAGTCGCTTGATACATGTGATGTGCAAACTGCTGAACCGATTGTGGGCTAGTGAGGAGTCAAATATCACCGTGTGCTAACAGCAAATGTACACTGCACGTCAGACTCATTAACAGAGAGAACCGAATTTCTCAAGATAAAAGACATCATGAAACAACTGGATTTGAGCCTGATGCTGTTATCATTGATCTACTGAGCCAAACAGGGAATGCTGAATCAGAGGGAAAAAATCTCAGGCATGCAATTATATAGGGCCTTAGTGAAAATCAAAAGCTTCGTTGACACAAGCTTCAGGACGGTTTGATTAAAAAGCACAGTTCAATTAATTTTCTGCTAATGTCCTTGAACATGTTGTACAAAGCAGAATAAAAGCTTAAAAAAAAAACCCAAAAAACAAGGCGCATGAGAAAGCTTCTAACTAGGCAGCTGAGCAAGAAAAGCAAGCAAAGCTTTGTATCGTGAAGGATAACGGTGGGCATGAAAGGCAGAAGAGTTTTTCTGAGTTGTGGATCCAGAAAATACCATGTGGGCTTGGAAACAGCATCTGGCCTTAAAGACACTACCATTTCTGAAGTGAAGATGGATGAATAATGATGGAATTGATGGAAAAGAAATCTGGGATGGCAGGTGAAAAACTTTTCAGTTGTTGTCCTAAATAATGAAGTCCTAGATGAAGTTGTACAGCTACTTGGCCTGGAGCAGGGCATGACACCTCCTAATAAAATGGAGATTTTTCCAGCTGTCTAGCAGCTGGCGCACAGTGCAGTAAGCCCTCAGTAGATTTACTAAAATACAAAACCGTGGAGTAAGAGTCACAAGTAGTCAGAAGACTTTTGCAGTTTTTTGGCTTTGTAGAGATCTGTTTCTTGAGGTGTTAGACAATTGAAACGCTTTTCACTTTTATGAAGGGAAGGGTGATGTTACGTCTTCTGAAAATCACTCTGATTTTCTCAAGTCCTGGGAAAGGGTAAATGGCAATTTCTGGGAAAGGAAGGGAAGGAAAGGGGAAGGAAAAATGGGTAATTTTTGCTGTAGATTCTTTCAGTAAGTCTGGTTAAAGGAAGGTTTTGTCCTGTTTTGATAGAGAAATGAGTAAATTAGTAATCCCTGAGCCCTGAAACATTTTGTTTAACACTCTAGATCTTTGAAAATAGATATATGAAATCATACATATTTTTTAACATCTGAAGGTTGTTACTCAGTTGTTTTTATATTTACATTTAGAAAGTGTTTCATTGATCTCAGCAAAAAAGTTATTTTAGTAGGATTTTAATGTAGTAAATACTTCGAGTTAGTTCAAAGCGTGTGGTATTTCAGATCCCAGGCAGGAGTCCTCTGTATGCAGACTGCTGTCAAATCCCAGTAAGTGATCAGAGCAAAGGATTAAAAGAATGAGGGACCATGGTAAAAGATCTTATGCTAAAACTGGTATTTTAAATGCTTGTTGTTGATTTTTATAGAATAATTCATCAAGCTGCATGGTATTTTTTTATAAACAGTGAAGTGCTCTACAGCAGCTTTGCTGTTTAAACTGAGGGCATGGCATTATCTGGAAAAGGAAAGAAGAGGATGTAGAACAGAAGAAGGTTGTGCACTTTGGAAAGATGAGTGAAAGTAATTCTTCAGATTTGAGTGGTGATAAGATCATCGCACACTTCTGAAGAATTTATGGAGGTTGGAAAAATTGACTTTTTAATTTCTTCAGTAATTAAAAGACAGCAAGATAGAAAACACTCAGCAAGACAGAGCTGTTAGGCAAATCCATGTATTGCAGGCTTAGCCATTACGTTTGAAAATGTCATGCTGATATTTTAATTCTGTTACTTCTGATGTATTTTAATTTCTGAGACTGGCAACAAAAAGGAAGGAAAATGGGTTTTTTGGTTGGTTTGTTTTTTTTTCCTCACCTACTTGGGAAATGGTTAAGGAAATGGAACAGTTAGCCTTTGGGATTTGTCTTTGCATTCAACATAATCTTTTAACTTGCTAAACACACTGATGATTGCAAATATTGATGAGGAAACTACAAGTTTTAAATGTCCTGCTCTTGAAGTTACAATTTCATAAACGTTTAGTTCCCCTGAAGTAATATGAAAATATTGTTAAAAGTTATTTCCAAAACAAATTCCTGCCTTACGCGGCCTGCTTACGTTGACCTGACAACGTGTATTTTTCAGGCAGGATTGTGAAAAATCCCCCTGTATAAATTAAGGCTTTCTGGAAAGGGTTCAAATGGTAGTAACAGTTGTTTTCTCATGTATTTTTTAATTGCCTAATGTGTATACTGTTCCGCCTTTAAATTTCAGTTCTTCAGAATGCACACCGTATACGGGGTGATGATGCAGACAGCTTGTGACATGGGAAGCAGGTTGTTTTGTAGTCAGCTCAGAGAGGCGATGTCCCATTGTAGTCAGTGAGGTGGCATTCAGTTACCTGTGATGAGAAGCTGAAACGCCATGTCTATATTTTTGCCTGCACATGTTTATACCAAAACAAATCTGTGTATTTAATGTCTGGAAGATTAGTGTTTGCATTTCAAAGTCATCACCATCACTGACAGTTCCTCGATTCTTATTTTTCTTATATCTTAATTACCAGTGCTGCAATAGGAATTGTTTAAATGTGTGACTTCATAAATTTAAGAGGAAAAAAGTAAGAGGTGAAAAGATGAGGTGCCTTTTGTCAGGCAGAGTAGGGTACATGACAGATAATCTGCAATCTGCACAGTCAGATGTGGACTTTGATCGTGGCATTTCCCATGGTTTGAACCTACCAGGGTGGTTGCTGCTTCTGGGCTAGAGGCCATGTGACCATGGCAGTGCTGAGTAAAACCTCAGCTAATGCAATCCGCACCTCTTCTCTCCTCTCCCACTGAAACCTGGGGGTTACTGGTTGAGGTTCAGTAGCGGATTTGCGTGTACGAGGGGCTCCCGGCACGGGGCTGCCCAGTGCTGAGATAGCTGCTGGCATGGTGGTGCTGGGTGCGCGGCAGGTGGGAGCGGGCAGAGCTGCTGGTGCAGCAGTGGGTATTGCCATGTGCTGTACACGGGTAGTCAGGGCCCCCGAGGAAAACCAAGTATGAAGAGAGGAGGGGGAGAGAATCTTACAGCAAGTGTCTCTATAGATGTTAGGTTGTCAAACTTAGTAGATTGCGGGGAAAAAAAAATGCTGTCAGAATTTGTAAATTTTTAGTTTTGCTCTAGCTGCAGCAAGTCTTATACACGTAAGAAACGAAAAGAAAAAAATCACACCAAAAAGCTTTTAAGTAAAACATGAGATATTTAAGTTGAAAACCAATCAGTAAGTAAGATTTATCAGGGCACTAAGAGATCAACTACAAAACAAGGGGAAAAAAATGTTATTTCTTTGTGCTTGCATGTCTTAGAAATCGCCAAATAGGTACTTTAAGATTGTTCCCAAGATTTCACCAGCATGAAAAATGAATACAAGGCTTTTCTCCACCACATGTGTGGTTAGTGTAGGATTTTATATGTTGTAACAGTAGCATTTGTGGCCTGCTTTTGCAATCCTTGTTGCTACAAATGAAGCTGTTAGAACTCCTAACAGTTGGGGGAATGAGTAAAGATCCTATGACCAGACTTTGGTAGCGTGCTGTTCTATTTCAACCAGAGATACTTTTGAACACATGCAGGAATATAAAATGAAATATTTCTTCTTTTTCAATGCATCCATCACGAGGTGATTTAAAGATGTAGTAAGAGATGTAGTAACTTCTATGCAATTTCTGTACGGCAATTTAAATATTGTTTATTCTGAAACCCACTCACTTCAAGTTATATTCTAGTCCTTGCTCTGGGTGTTGTTTGCACATTTTAAAGTAAGCAGTTGCTAGGAGAAAATGTATATATGTAATGTAGAGCCTGTTCTTTCAGATAAATACTTCAAACAGCAGCAAAATGTATAGTACCTGGCAAATATCACTGTCAAAAAGGCTTTTGTAGAGTTATGGACACACAGTTTATTTTGAAGGCATTTTGACAGCTGCTGTCTTCAGTAGAGATGCTTGAATTTCACCTGCAAACCTGACTAATTGCAGAAACCTTTTGAATTCTGGAGCAGAATGGCTATTCTGCTTCTGCAGATTGGGGCTGCCCTTTAATTTGCTCAGTCCTATGGTCCTTGTGCATTATTGTGTTGTGATTTACAGTTTTCTCAATTTGCTTGAACTAATCAATTTCTCAGTTTAGCAAAAGTAGTACCATGCATTAGTGTGGTTAATATTTGTTTATGAAGTTAGTACTCCACATAACTACTTCTTACAGTGAAAGAAATCCTATTTTTATTCAACTCACTTTTGATATTCAGTCACATCTTTCTGGGATCTCCGTATGCAATCAGTTTAGAGTGTTACTGCTGTCTGACATTTAAGTACATTAATTTTTAACTTCCTTTTCATTTTCCTCTGTTTCCAGGAAATTGAAGACCATGTGGCATTTTTGATAACTGTTCCAACGGCTCTAGCAATTTTTTTTGCTATATTCATCCTTGTCTGCGTAGAACCTGTTTTTAAGAAGCTGCTTCGTATATTTTCTCTGGTGGTCTGGGTATGTCTTGTTGCCATGGGATATCTCTTTATGTGTTTTGGAGGAATCATCTGTCCCTGGGACCAGGTAAGACTGTCATTATTATTAATTTTACTTCCATTGGGTACATTTGCGAGAACCATTCTGTGCAAAAGCACTCAATTTTTGTGAGACATCTCATAAAATGTTTTTGTGACTGTCTGCATGCTGAGATTCCCCACGTCTGTTTTATAAATACCAAAAAGAGGTGGGTACTTAGGATATGGAAATAGTTGAAGGATTTTACTTTTACATTTTTAAGCTCCTTGTAAAATGAACATTTGATTCCAGTCACCAGCTTCTTTCTGTAATGAATAATGAATATTTGATTCTAGTGACCAATTAACAAGGCAGAAACGCTAGTTTTGTTAAAGACTGCTGATGCTATCTACTTCAGCTTAGTATGTGTGAGATCTCAGTGTAGGCTTTCTGTGGTGTTCAAGATGTTCTCTAGCAACACTTGAGAAAAAAGGTCTGGGAGTTTCCTTACATTTCTAGGGAAGTGAATGAGTAGCAAAGCAGTGAAGTACTCTTCATATTTTTTGAATTTTGTAATGAAGAAAAAACAAAAATATGATTGCATCTTATCAGTAGCACTTTTGAAATATCAATAAGTGATGTGCAATATCCAACGCTGCACCTGATCAATGATTCTGTGTCCTGCCGTATCCTTCGCCTTTTCCCAAGCCTCTCTACACGGGGATATTCCTCGTATAATAACTGTAAAACTCTTCAAAGGATGAAAAAAGCTTTTAAATACACCTATATATCTTCTGAAAATGTCACGCTGATTCCATGAGTTCGGTATAACTTTTAAATGGTCATACTGTATCCAGGGTGCCTTCCAGGTCTTTAAGATATGACTTGAAACAAATTATCTGGCTTGTTATTCAGATCTTGTAAAGACTTATGCAAATACTGAACTTTAAGTATGCAAGTAGTTCCTTTAAAATCTTTAACACAAGTGACTGAAATTACCGGTGTATGTTGGTTGTATTACTTTTGGAGCCCTTACTTTTGTGCATGACTCTTCTATTTTCATTTTCTTGGAAGGTTCAGGAATTCATTATCTATGAAACCACCTTCCTAGGGTTTTTATTATTGTTTTTTTTTGTTTGTTTGGTTTTATTTTTGAATCTACCAAAACAGCCCACATTTGCATGTAATAAAAGCAAATCAGAACATGTAATATTTTATTCAGTTTTTACCATGAGAGTCCCTGAATCTTTGTGATGTCAAGTCTAGATTATTCACATGGCCTTAATTTTTCGATTTACTTGTTTTCATTGCCAGTTGTGGGATGTCATGCTAGAATATTTCAGGCTTTTGAGCTTAGATGCAAATATTTAACCAGCTGTATTATTCGTTCATTGCAAATTCTACCGCATTTAATTTTGTTATTCGAGAGATACGATAATGATTTTCAAAAGCATGTGGCATAAAAGAGATGTAAGAGGGATGTTGATGTCTTGGTCCCGGGCTCGTATTTAACTTGTGAAGATGGTTCGTCCTGCTTTGCTTTCCTCTTAGGAAAACTGTAGGCATTCCCACAGCATCCGGGGCTGGCGTGTGAGACAGGAAGGGCTGCAGAGCTCCAGGGAAAGGCCTTGTCTTCCCGCAGGTTGCCAGGACACGAGTCCGCTGATGTTTCAGTCTGCTCCTTGCGTTGCGTGCAAGTGTTGCTTGGAGAAGAGGATATTTTGGAGGGAGCTGCTTTGCTTGCTCTGACAGCGGCAGCCGGCTCTGGGCAGCTGCCTCGCCCGGCGCTGTGCAGTTTTCAGCCCAGGGCGGGAAGGGCTTTTCCAGAAGGCCTGGACCAGGCTGTGGATACGTGGATTAACTCCACTGTCCAGGCGTCGTCAGCATCTGGCGGGAGAGGGCCAGTGCCAGGTGGCCCCTGGCCACTGCTGGGAGTCAGAGCTCATGTGGCTCCCTGCACCGGGACCCTTCCTTTCCCCCACACCACTTTTTTCCCCTGCTTTGAACAGCAGTGCTTTTTTTTTTGTGATCCCTTTTGTAGGTGTACTTCTGCCTCATGTCAGTTAAGACTAAACTAGGGAAATGTGGAAATCTTTCTGGGAATTTGACACTTCACACAATAAGACTAATTGCAGGTTTGATGTTTTTGAACGTTTGTAAAAAAGCCGTGAGCAGTAAAATACTGCTGCGTATTCCTGTGATGAGTGTGTTTTGATTGCTCTGCATCAAGAATATGAAGGTCAATAATCGATGTTCTCTCCTATAATTATACGCAAAAGCAAATCTGAAAGATCCTTCCCCGGTGATCACTGACAGTTTCTTTGTTGAAGCTGTACATTTTATAAATTTTCAAGCCATTTTGCTTGACTTAGTAGGGTGGTTTTGTTGTTTGTTTTTTGCTCTTTATAAAAGAAAAGAAACATGATGTAACATTTAAATTAGTTCTGTTTCAAGTATGTCTTTATCGACATAGCTAATTAGAAAATTTTGAAAATTAAAAAAAAAGAGCCAATTCATGCCACTTGGTTACTAAACAAGTGCTTTATTTTCATTTTCATCAAGGTACAGAGTAACTTTTGTTCTGGTCGAGCTGAGTTTAAAATACTCATTTCATCATATCTTTCATGTTTTCTGAATCCTAACCCTGTTAAGGATATGACATTTCTTAATCGTACTAGTAAGTATTGTACAATAAATTTTCTGCATACCATAGTTTATAGAAAGAACATGGTATTCTCATTTTTGCACAAGCCTTCTCCCTATAAAAGACAGCCCTGCATGCTTTAAATTTCGGCTTAATGATTTTAATATTCCTTTTGGCTGTTTGCAACTGCTAAATGCAGGTTTTTGCTGTTGTCTGAAGGAACCTTAGGTGTGAATTTTTGCAGCTTTTGTTTACAAGAAAAATACCACTTCAGAGAGGCTATTTTGGCTATGAAGTCAATATATATTTAAAGCAGAGCAGTTCCTCCTGAGCCTGCAGGCACATATCTCAAATAACTTTCATGAACAGTAGAGGGCTGGAAATTAAGTGGCTGGTCAGGGCCATTGTTTTCTTTGTTAGAAACCCGTGGGCTGATGTGGAATAAGTGCAAATCATAATTGGTTTCAGATATCTTTCTTGGTGTCCCTGCAGACTGCTTTTATCTGTCTGCATTTCCTTGTCTCTTGTCTGGCTGTAGCTACGGCTTTGGAGAGAAAGCTATTGTCAGGCATCTGGCCACTGTTTGAAGGGGGAAGGCAGTGCAGCTGTAAAAGGCTACTCCATCCCTTGGGCCGGTCTGCAAGCCCAATGCTGCCTCTGTGATTGCCTGCTGAGCCTGATCCAAAGGCTGTAATTGTCACTAGGCTGCGTGGATATTTGCCCTATAATGTATACCAACTAACTTACCTCTTAAGTTAGTTCAGGCTCCCTTACTCCTCTATATGGACAATGAAGAAAAGCAAAGTACAGAGGGAGGTGGAGGGCACCTCAGTGAGGCTTGGAGAGAGCAGTTACCTGCTGTCAGTTCTTACAAATCTAAGGCGTGAGTAATAATACGTGGAGATGGTTTCAGTGAGGAAAGGCCCAAGAGCGATGCTCAGAAAGGTCTGTGTGGAAATCAGTGGATGGTGTGTTTGGTGGAGGGCCAGTAATAGAAGGCAGGCAAGCTGAGGAAGTAGTGCTGGTGGAAAAAGGTGATATATTGATTTTGTCGTGTTAGGACTCTTGCCTACTATAGAAGGGAGCACCTTAAATTACAAAATGTAAGTCCAGTACATATCTGTGGAGTTACATGCCAAGGAATGCATTTAAATTGGTTTCCTCTTGTTTCACCGACAGTGTAGTTATTGTGCAACAGTCGCCTTTCCATGTCATCCTCTGACATATCTAGTATTTCCTCAGTCTTTTATACAGGGTGTATGTAAATATGTCATAGCACATTGATATTGGTGGGTAAAAAGAGCTCTTAAAGCATACAGTGGATGATATAAAAAAAAGAGAGTAATTATACAGCATTGTGCTAGTCTAATGAATTCTATCATTGCTAGATTTTGGTATTCAATTCTGCTTAACTATAAATACCTTTGCACAGCCCAGGCACCAGGTGTGTTCTTCCTTGTCTGTATTCAGTTACAGAACAGCAAAGAAATTACTTCAAGCAGAGTTTGACACTTCTGGTTTCAAAAAAAAAAAAAACCAACCAAAAAGCCCCGCATAGTGATGTGTTTAGAATTTATGTTTAGCCTGTTTTAGCCTAGATGCCACTTTCTGAACCTTATCAAAAGCACTTTGGGTTTGATTTTGTTTTAATATGTTGGTATGGAATGGTTCAATTCAGGCCTTGGAGCAGGCCTGGTATATGAAGTGTGGGTAAAGTTTTCCGTATTAGTATTTGTAATTCTTCTTTTTAAAAAATTAAATTAAATTATTAATAACATGTGTGGTTACACAGTGCCAAAAAAAAAAAAAGAGTTAGACATTTGAGAAGGAGAGCAGGGCAGGTGTCAGTGAAGTTCCTGCAGCACAGGAAAGCGAGGATGAGTTGCTGTCAGCTGTACTGCTGGCTCAGGATCTGGAGTGTGGGGGATGCTTGACATTTTTTTCAAGTTTAAGATTAATCAGACTATCAGGAATGAGTATCCTGAGCAAAGAACTAAATCTTGTAGGAGCACAGTGCCTTGTAGGTGAAGAGTAACCTGAAAAAGGACACAAGAAAAACCAGGAGGCTTGTATAAAAGGGAAGATACTACCCAGCACATGATACTGTGCTTTAGGAGCTGATGTGGTAGAAAAGGAAGAAACCCACAATCCACAAGTATAGGCCATATTTACAGTTATATTCAAGGAAGGAGAAGAACAGATGATTTTATCTTAATATTCAGTTTTGTATAGACATACGAAGTCAGAGGCTTAATAGCAAGACATTTAAATGTGTTTATCAAATCTAGTATGGCTGTCTGTATAGAAGATAGGAAAAAGCTGAGCTATTAGAGACCTACCAGTCGTTGGAATCAGTAATATAGTAGATTAACATGCTAAAATAGTGTGTGGAGCCTTGGAACACCTGATTGGCATAAATAATGTGGCATTGTTAACCTTTGATTTGTCGTGGCAATGCATTGTGATAGCTGTTAGTGAAAAGAGAATTGATTCCCTTTTTAAATAGGTAAAGCAGTTTTGTATAAAAAGAATAAAATAAAATCTGGTTTAGTGCCAAGGAGAAGACTGGAAGCACTGTTAGAGGACATGAGCATTATTAAAGTAACTGTACATACAAGTGAGGGGAGATGGCAGCTCGTGTGACTTTAGAGAACACCAGGCGGAAGGAAGATTGCTGGCTGAATTTCTCAGGGAGCTCTCTGGGGAATGTTTGCCTTTATTAATGCTTTTTACTAGTGGTAGGGTGACAGAATGTCACCGCTATAATGAAATTTGTTGATGACCTAGTTAAAAGATTCCTAATACAGCAAAAGTTCAGAATGTTATGGGGAAGAAAAACATGACCTTGAGGACTGCAGTAATCACAACTAGATTAATTTAATATTAGGAAATGTGAGGTGCCTGCATTTGGGAACTAACAGCAGAAATTCCAGCTGTAGGCTGAGAGTTCAGCAGTAGAAAATGTGCAGCGACAAGAAGAATGAAGAGGAGAAGCATTGGTTGGTCATGGGGTCATTAGGGTGTGCATTCAGAAAAGCCTCAGTTATGACGGCGAAGTATCCAGCTGTGAAACCTCACCTGCGTGACTATGTGCTTTTCTGCTCACCTGCATTTAAAAGGATAAACTGAAGCTGGAACAAATGCAGAGAGCGCCAAGTGAGATCACCGGGAGGAAAGAGTTTTGTGAGAGGACATGAGTTTAACTTGGGTATAGATCATCAGACGAGAAGAACGCTGAGAGTGGTGTGACTGCCACCTACAGATAATGTGTGGTTGCACACATCAGATGTGAGGAGAATCTACAGAAGATGAAGAATAATTGACAACATACGCATACCAAAAAAAAAAGCTAAACCCAGTCAGCCATTAATAACATTTAGACTGGAAATTGTAAAACATCCCTTAACCATTAGAGCATTGGGTTTGTGGAGCATCTAATATCCTTGGAATAATAAGGATTCAAATAATTAGTTGATTTTACAGTTGAATGCTGTCCTTAGCTGAGAGTCGTTCAGTGTCTTTGACAGCGGGGAGATAGACTTAAGTGTCCCAGGGCACCCGTTTAGTTCTTTATTCCTATGCACTACTTACATCTGGGGACTACTGAACTAGTTGAAATGACAGTTTACTTTGACCTGTGCCTGAAGTTCACCTGAAAACTGAAGGGATGGATTTTCTAAGTTAGAAAAGCTCGCAGCTTTTTGCTATTTAAATGTCTCTTATCCTTCCAGCATTCTTTTGGAGCAGTAGTCTCAAAAATTATGACATCAGGAGATAATAGTCAGGCTATATTTCTGATCTCTTCAAGGCATTCATTATAAGGCTTATGAGAGAGGTTTAATATAATAATGTAGAAGAGACTGACTGCTAGAAGATCCCGCACCTTTATCAGAAGAACCTTATGAAATCCTTGTTTCCCTGCTAGTTTATTTTCTTTTACTCCATTTCCTGTTTTACTCCATTTCCTGTAGTGATTTTTCCATCTCAGAGTGCACAATTAAGTACAAAGGCTGAGTTGATGGTACATTACATCAAGATTATTGCAGTTTGTGTGCGGTGTAATATTTGCTGTGCAAGTCATGTGAATGAATTTTGCTAAGAGAAGCGTTAAGGTAACTCCCATTGAAATAAAATAAAAATGTGAGTCTCAGATAAATATGAAAACCTGAATGTAGCAAGATTTTTCTCTCTGATGGGAAATAACTTTGTCAATAAGAATATTAATGTTTCTGAGAGTAATGAAACTAAGCAGTGGTAATTTCAAATATCATCATCATTGTTCAGATGTTGCTGAAGTCAAGAGACCAGATGACAAATAGAAATTAATAATTTAAGCCATTCATAAGGATTCTTATGTGCTTAATGATTGATCTGATATTTGGAAATAAACATTTACTAATTTTATAGTACATATTAGTTTACAATTACTTGTATGATGGAGCTATTAGAGAACCATTAAAGAAACTATGCAGAATTTCTTGTTAGCAAATGTAATTTAGGGTAGCCATGCACGCCTTTACCTTAAGAAAGATATGAAGGTGCTGAAGCAGGTCCAGAGAAGGGCAGCTAAGCTGGTGAAGTGTCTTGAGAGTAAGTCTTACGAGGAGCGTCTGAGGGAGCTGGGGTTGTTTAGCCTGGAGAAAAGGAGGCGGAGGGGAGACCTTATGGCTCTCTATGAATACCTGAAAGGAGGTTGTCGAGAGGTGGGTGTCGGTCTCTTCTCACAAGTCACAACTGGTAGGACAAGAGGAAATGGCACCAAGTTATGCCAGGGGAGGTTTAAGTTGGACATCAGGAAAAACTTCTATATTGAAAGGGTTATCAAAGGCTGGAACAGGCTGCCTGGAGAGGTGGTGGAATCACCATCCCTGGATGTGTTTGAAAGCCATCTAGATATGGGTGTTTAAGGGTATGGTGTAGTAGTGGCCCTGGTAGGATTAGATAATGCTTGAACTTGATGATTTTGAAGGTCTTTTCCCACCATAACAATTCTGTGATTCATTGGAATTGTTTTCTGCTCAGAAATGTCACAGTTTACTTGACTTCCAGGAGAGAAGGGTTTGTCATGACACTGCATGAGTCTGTTGTTTTCTGGCCTGACACTGCATGAGTCCGTTGTTTTCAGCTCTTTGACTTTGCTTAGCTGCCTGCCATGGAAAAGCTTGTACCTTTACATGGCCGTTGGATATGATATTGTATGTTTTTACTTTTATGAATTAGGTAATGAAGGGATGTATCATCATAGATCCTGAACTTTTGTCTTTTTTCACCATTTATCTCAAATCTGTTTTCTGTTTCCAGCTTTCTACTGCTGTAGTAATTAAGGCAGGGAGCTGTTAACACAAAGAAAAAAATAAATGGTGAAAATGCTTCCTAGAGGCTACATAAGAAGACCTCAGTATACTTGCAGGTATTCCCTGTTTCTGTATCTTTTATGAAGTTTTAGGCACAACTGTGAGGCTAAATAAATGAATCTTAGCATCTGGATTGTCAGAATCACTTCTCTTTTAGTCTAGGAAACAGGTAATAGAGTTTCCCCCCATGTGCTTGCAGTTTGTAATATGCTGGCTGTAAAATACCTTTCAGTTTCACTCGCCAGTATACAAATCTACAGTGCTATGCAGATATTAGGAAACATTGCTTACCTTAAATTAACTAATATTTCAAAGTGGTATGGTCTGCTAGTTGCAAATTTGTTTACAATTAAGGTGCTGATATTTTATAGAGCTTTACAAAAGAAAGACATAAAGAGTAGAAATACATTTGATGTCATAAGGATTACTCAGCATGAGTTACAGAAGATGTTCAAGGTTTATATATTCACATAAAAACATAAATTGTAACATCTATATGAATAAATTTTTATAGCTGTCTTAAATGTATGAATATAATTCTGTCATGGAATTGTGTGTGACTTCAATTGCCTTTAACTTCAAATTTTTAAGAATAATTAGTTAAAATGTAAGTGACATAAATTATAAATAATTAGACATTAGAAATTATAGATTAATTGAGAACTGGAAAATAGGTGTGCTTTCAAGAGATTATTTGTGTTCACTTAGTGATCTTTTTGTTTTATTTTTACTATGTGACAAAATAATTTTTTGTATAGAAAGCACTGTATGTTGCTTGTTTATTGGGATGTAGCTTTTTTGTTTATGTTGGCCGAATTCAGCAATAGACTGTCTAGAAAAACTGGAAGGAGATAAATAATGGACCAAGATAATAGTTATCCAAAAACATTTCAGTGTTGCTGAGGGACAATCCCAGAAGTATTTCTCTTTTTCTGATTTTGCTGCCTCTTCAGGTAATGTAAGAGACTGATTTACGCATTTATAGGAGGAGGGCTGAGGACAGGAAAGGCAAGAGGACTTTGGCAGGTTTCAAAACTAGCAGCCTTTCAAAAGGGAACCAGTGACTACTTGGGAGATCCAAATCGGGGAGGACACGAGATCTCCCAGCTTCATTACTATGGGAAAGATAAGCCTCTTGGGTTACTATCACAGGAACCTAGATATCAGTTACAGGAACTTAGATACCAGTAAGTACTGTGTTTGTCTTTTAAAAGCTTTGTTTCTTCTGCAACAATAAAAAGCGTTTGAGTGCTAAGAATAAGCATTGATCAGGCTGTCTTCATCTGGCCACTGGAGTTGTTACTGCTCATCCTCACAGGAGGAAGAGGAGCAGTTGCTCCACCTATCTGAACTCAGAGTGTGAGAACAGCAAACATTAAGTAATGTAAGCGAAAGCCCAGACTAGGCTTCACTGATTTGGTGGATTTGCAGCAGGGATGTGTTTTTTAAAAAAAAACAACCCAAAACAACAAAAAATCCCTCAAACCCAACAAACTGCAATACTAGAGGTTTCTTTCAGAGAGACCAAAAAGCTGAGAGAATTGCACAAAACCGAATAGCTTGTGTATTGCACACACATAACAATGTCCTAAAACATCATAAAAGCTAGAGAAACAGGGAACATCCTCAAACAGGTAAACTGAGGTCTTCTTCTGTAGCCTGTAGGAAACATTTTCACCATCGATTTTATTCTTTCTTTGTGTAACAGCTCACTGGCTGAATTATTAAGGCACTAGAAACCTACAAACAGAAGGTTTCTGACAGTGGGAGGAAAACCTTTTTAGTCCATCAGGGAAAAAACCCAGCCTGTGTCCCTCCCCAGACATGCATTCACATTGCTCAAAAACGATGTTTTCATGTAATGCAGCATGGGCTATTGTGACGGAAAAAGGTGCATTTCTGTTACTGCTGCAAAGATTTGTATTGATTTTATACTGTAAACTTGTTGTAAAATAGCACTTTTATTGGTAGTGTTAATTTTACGTAATATCTTAAATTCTTGGATTACATTGTTCTGGCAGATTTAGTTTGAACAGTTTAGATCTTGACTACATATTAATCATATTGAATTCCAGATTGCATTTTTTTTGTACATATTATTTCAGCTAAGTTATTTATGTTTATAAATTCTGTATCTTACTTTTCAGGCATTATCTTTACTTAAATTGGGAAACCTTAATTTCTTCCTAAATGTTCTGATTTCTCTAACACTTGACTGATTTGCAAATACCTTTGTTTTGCAAGAGTCATATTCAAGATGACAGGTGGAGTGATGACGTAGTAACTACATTCTCCCCGTCTCATGTTTTCATGTGGCATTGCAAATCTGTGTTTTGTAGTCTGCACTGTCTCTCTCCACATTAGTACTTTCTAGATTTCTTCTGTATTGTAGTATTAGGATTTGCGATGCTTTTGTAATTCATCAGTTTGCACATTTGTAGTATGAAAATCCTTTAACTATTTTTTGCTTAGTTTGGTTATTTCACAGTTCCTTTATATTTCTTTTTCAGCTCTTCCTTTTATACATTTCCTCCTAAATTTGCATCACCTTCTTGTGTTTACCATGACAGTTGTCTTCTCTCCCACTTATTAATGAAGATAGCCTTTCCTCAATATAATACACCGTTATTTTTCAACTCCCTGTACTTTTTGTCTTACAGCCGGCTGTAGTCTTTAACAATATTTTTTGCCTATTCGTTACAGATGAGTTTACATGAATTACAATTTTTAGGTATCTTTAGTGACAGTGATAGTGTTTCCAGGTCAAGTATCTGAGGGCTCAGTTAAGAGTTCTGTTATATTCCCCTTGGCCACACTTGCAGTCTGCCCCTGCCAAAAAAAAAAAAAAAAAAAGAGAGAGAGAGAGAAAAAATCTGTGTGGCAAGGTTTTTTTTTCTCTTTGTATGGCTTTATCTTCCAGATTCTTTAATTTTTTGATGTATTTTGTTATGCTAATTTGGGATAGAACTGGTCCTTAATAAATAGAATTGTACTTCTTATGTGACAGTATCGTACACATTTTATGTATTATGCTGTTGCTAGTCTCGATCATTGAATTTTTTTCCCAAATAATTCAGTGACAAAGGAAATGGATTAATAATAATAATAAACAGTTTCTCATATAAAGAAGGCGAACATCTTAAATCATATTAATCATACATGTGCCTGAAAGCTTCTGTTTTCCATAAAGCACTAAAAAAAAAAGATCTTAATGCAATTAAATGGGGTAGAGATTTGAGTAAGCCTTTTTGTCTCGTGTCACGCTCTGATTACCCATTATGACTGCATATGTTACCTAATGACAGTTCCTGTCAGTGTGTACATATTACTTACACATGAATATAAACAACTAGGATACAATGTTTTAAATGACTTTTACACAGGTAAGATTACAGTCTTACTTAGATACACATGGATGCTTTTTCTTTTCTTCTTGCAATAAGCTGAATTTACACAGGATTTAGACACTTATTTAAGAATACCAAATACGATTTTGGGTCTTTGTCAGGTCCATTGTAGATAAAAATGCCAGGTCTACTGGATGACGCAGAGTCAAGGGACAAGGTGGCAAAGGAAAGGAAGGTATGTTGTCTGAATCACATTAATTTGTTTATTAAATTCCATTAAAAGCTCAGGTAGGTGCACAAGAAAAACTCAGAAAGACCGTGTTTCTTTGGTCAGAAGAAGAGTGGAAAGCAAAATCCTGATTGCTAATAGGCCCAAATGCAGAAAAGTGCAATAAATGCACATTCTCATGTGTGAATCATATTTATTTCTATACTATCACAGGATTTGCTCTAGATGAGCATAAGATTTTCATACTTACTGGTCATGTAGGCAGATGGTTACAGGATAGATTTCTCCAGAGGGGCTAGCAAAAGAATCTGTATTTTACTATCTATTAATGTCTTCTCACCTCTTCTTGTTTACTTTTCATCATGTTTCAGTAAATATACTTTTCTCAAGCCATGTGAACATTCTGCTATTGGCATTTTACAGTATTTCAGGGACATGCAGTGGCCACTGAAGTCGGCTACAACTGGAAAATCTCTCTGCATCTACAGAAGTTTCATCATTTCTGTGACTTGTTATTTAGCTAGCAGTAGCAATCACAGATTAATGATTTCACATAATGTAGGCACAAAACTCCTTTTTCTGTTGTGTTATTGCAGGGTTTTTATTATCCTTTATTTACCGTGCTGAGCCACCGCATATCATAAGGATTGATAAATAAAAATGAATTTATTTAATAAAATTTCACCTTTCAGTACATTTGCAATTTTGTTGCAATTCTTGTATGAGGGTTGGGGGGGGGGAGGTTGTTTCTGAGGGTTTTTATCCTGTTTTATCAAAACAGGATGAGATTGCCAGCCCCAATATATCCCTTTGTTCAGGATGGCTGCAGGCTCAGTCAGGGTGGGAGAGGACTGAAGTCAAGACACGAGCCCACGACTGCTGTGCCTGGCTTCTGCCTCCTGCTGTTTCTGTGAGATGAGACCTTTGCTACAGGCAGATGGCTGCTGTTTGGTGTGCACAGGCTGTAGAAACATTAGCGTTGCCGTGTAAGCTTTTTCGAGTGGACAGAGGAAGCGAGTTAGACTGGCCACAACCCTTGGGGGTTGATCTCAGGTCCTGGGGTTTCAGCACTTTGAAGAAGCTGCTGTGAAGCAAAGTGAAGCAAAGTGAAAACTGTGCATCTTCACTCCTGCAGATCTGGGCATGCAGGCAAAGTAATGGCTTGTGGGAAAGTGGTGCCTATTGGTTTTTTAGCTGTGAGCTTTCCCTGCTACTCTTGTCTTTTCCTTCTGTCTGGAAGCTGGGAAAGTTGGTCTCACGGTCACGGACAACACGTGGTTCTTGGGCTGCAGCATGGAGGGAGAAAGGCTGAAGGGAAAAGTGAAGAAGAATTGAGTTTAAATTGTAAATGAAATATAGCCCTTAGTTAGGGGTAAGTTTGTTTAACCGGATGGTAAATAAAATTCCTGGTTGAGCAAGCGAGGAGCAGCGCTCCTTTTCTGTGTACGAGAAATAGACTTTCAACTCTTGTTATTGTATACTCAGTGGCAATGGATAGGAATGGAATGGCAAACAACAGTGTGAAAAAAATACTACAGGAGTTATAAAAATTGGAACAATTTTGAAGTACAGAAAGTCAACAGTATTGTGGATTTCAGGCTGCTGTGTCTTGTCATGCTGCTATGGTAAAGCTTCTTGCTGTTGAGGAAATTGCCTCTTAATTACATGACATCATGAAGTACTTTACATACTGAAATTTATCTTACATATTTTAAAATATAATTTAACAGTTGGCACACTAATACTGATTCCCCAAGTGTTTGAAAAATAAAATAATGCTAGCAAGAGTGGTGTGTGTTTTGAATAGATTAATTCTACTGCAGAATATGCAGAAGGAAGCTATTGTTTTTAGTCAGGGTCTGTTGTTGAACTCATACAATATGAAGTAATACATTAAACTTGTCACAATTTAGGATAAATTTTAAAGCAAAGAAATTTCTGGGAAAAAAATGTCTAAAAATGTGCTTCTGATGAAATATAGCTGAAAATGTGATGGCTTCACTGACTTTCTGGTGATAAAAGTGAAGTTTTTGCTTTCCCCCAGTCAACTTTTACGTATTTTGTTATACTTGGAATTAAAAAGTTTACAAAACCAGTGTGGTCTTAGTGAAGTTACCTCTTCAGTACTGACAAAGTATTGTTGTTATTGAACTACAGAGTAGCTAAATGATCTCCCAAAACTTGTTTAAAACTGCAGTTCTCTAATTCCTCCTTCATCCTGAGCAGTCATACCCTTGAGACCCTTCAAAAGAAGCCATCACCTAAGCTGTAACTGCACACTAGAAGATTCACAGCTGTGTCTATGCAATTAAAATGTTTCTCTAGTTAGGCTGCTTCTTACTATTAAGTAAACTACTACTTGAAAATCCCATTTTTCAGTTCTCAAACTAGTGACATTTTACTAGTGCCATTGTTTTTCTGACTAGAGATACTGGAGAATTTTTGATGTTGAATTAATTTTATGGAACTTTAGGACTAGACAACATTTTTCACAACTAAAGCCGTGAGTTAGGGAAGAGGCAGTACTAGGCAACTGCTGGGATGGGAAAGCATGGTAGCGCTGGTGCCTGAGCAGACAGAGCTACAAAGCTGCTGTGTGGAATCCCTGGTCCTTGTTATCCAGAATGTCTTCTATTCCTGGACTCCCACCCATTTTCTTTGAAAGGTGAAATCCCACACTCCTCCAACACATCCCAATTCCTATATCCAATTGCTTCTGCTCAAAGAATCTCCTAAAATATTCCCAGACTTCTCTCTCACTAATTCCTCCTGTTCCTTGCGTTCTTCCTTTTCAAGGCCTCCTAGCCAAAGCTCCATAGTCAAGGTTTCCTGCTTCCCCCAGCTGTCCTCCCCTCGGGTCATGTCTGTGTCCCTTACTTCTTAGGCTTCCCAACCACAGTTTTTGCCAGTTTTATCTGCTCAAGCATCAATGCTACTGTAGTTACAAACTTCACCTTGGCATGATATTCTACTGCTCCTCAGATTAGCACTCTTCAAAAATAGCTGTGCTGGATATATCAGGTAGATCTTCAAAGAAGCATAGCGACAACTTCTGCTCTGGTATAAATATCTCGGATGGATGTTATTTATCAAATCATTTTGGACAAGACTCTTGGGGGCAAGAAAACCAGAGAAATACAGCAGGTCTATTCATGATGCAGTTAAACTTATTTATAATTTCTGAAACATTTGAAATTATTAGTTTTTCAAATTGCCATCTCACTAATTTTCATCTGAACTTGTAGGATAGCGCATACCTGAAATACTTAGACAACTTTCAGAATATGCTAATTTATGTGTCTCAGGTTTTGTTTAAAAAAAATTGCTTCTATTATTAGAGAAAAATAATAAGAAAAAAATGTGGGGAATGAAAAAAAACCTTAAAGACTAACTGTAATTCTGTGAGTTCATAAAAACATCCCTCCCTAATAGAGCAGATCAGAAGTCATTTAACGCAAACATAGTCAGCACTGATTTGTGAGAGCTTCTTCCCCACCTTGCTGCCTAGTAAAAAAGGGTGGGCAGTCCTGTCTGATCCCAAAGGTTTGGGAATTACTGATTGTGGAACTTGTCAACACAGTAAATTAACTCCGGTAAAATATTGTAGCTAGCACACTGATGGAGCCTCTGGTACTTGAGTTAATTCAGATAGAGCTGAAGATACAGCTGAAGCAACTGTCTTTTTCTACATGCCTTGTAGTTAGTAGTACACCCAAATTTGGGCAAGCGTGATCGGGGACAGTGATTCTTTCCACCAATGTATGCAGAGTGGAGTTTTTCCCAGAATGGCATCTCTGATACAATCTGTCCATCCATCCTCCTACCGAAAGATTTTGTTCCATTCCCAGTCCAGAAAACTGGCTGGAAAGCTACAAAGAAACCTCCTCTAAGATTGTTCTTGAGTAGTTCTTCATTACGGTTTAAACTGCTTGCAGGGAGAAAACAATGTTATAAAGGTTGTAATTAGATGACTACAGTTAGAAATTCCCAGATGATGTATTGCCATTGTCCACTTTGACATCTACATAGTTTTAATACTGACAAACTACCACAGAAGAGCTCAGTTGAGAGCATGTTGCAATCATTAATCCCTTGTGCTTGGGCAAGCATTTTATCATGATTATCAGAAAATATTTGCCTGAACACAGGCAAAGGTGACATATGATCTAGCCTCTTCACACTCGGCAGGCAATGGCTTTTCAGCTTACTCTGAGGGAAGGGAGAACAGCTGAGGAACCAGCTGGAACAATTCCAATGTTCAGCAGAGCCTAAAGCCGAGCAGGAGATTTTTCCTGGAGTGGCATCTCTTCTGAGTGTTCAAAACTAGCAATAGTTTGGACCCCTTCAGTGCAACATCTCACACCCCTATTGTCCTTTTTTATTTCCTGAATCTTAGTAGGTTATTTTTAAAGGTAATGCAATACCTGGTCTTGCATTACACTGGCTTTTCCTGGATTTTGGAGGATGCATTGTGTCCATATTTGTTTAATAGGTCATCATGAAAGTAATACTAAGCAGGGATCATTAAAGGGGATATTGTGTGTGGCAAGTGGAAAGTTATTTTTAACCCCAAGGCTGAAGAGCAGTCTCTTTTATCCTAGTCCCCCAAAAGACAAGAATGAGTCATTTACATTTCAGATGAGATACAGATACCGTCTGTTATCAACTTCATTCAGATTTGTGATGAAGCCTTCAATAGATTGTTCCTGAATGAGTGAAAAAATGACAGGCTATTAAATATATCAACAGTCATGTTTGTTTGTCTCTGATTAGACTGGATTTCCACGAGAGAGTGTATTTGGCCAAATTGCATGTCACAGTGCAATTTTTTTAAATACGTTTTCTTTGTTTTTATTTCAGCCCTTTAAAAACAGCAAGGGAAACAGAAAAGCCTTGGTCTCAGAAGCCAAGAACTCTCAAATTCTGTGCTTAGAGTCTCGGCTTCCCACTTGAGGGGTTTTGATGTGAGAAAGAACCAATTTGCAGAATATGAAGCTTAATAAAATGTCTTCTTGTCCAGAATAGTGCCTGCTTTTGAGTCAATTTTCTTTATCTGACATCTCTTGTATATTTCTGTAAAAGAACCAGATTTTAGGGCTAAAAGCTACTGGTTTGGCTGTATTATCATGGAATCATAGAATTGTTTCAGTTGGAAAAGACCTTTAAGATCATCAAGTCCAACCATTAACCTAACACTGCCAATTCCACCACTAAACCACATCCCTCAGCACCTCGTCTACATGTCTTTTGAATACTTCCAGGAATGGTGATTCCACCACGTCCCTGGGCAGCCTGTTCCACTGCTTAACAACCCTTATGGTAAAGAAGTTTTTCCTAGTGTCCAAATTGATAGTCAAAGGTGAAAGTTTTACTTGTAGGAGAATAAATACAGATACTTACTAGCTAAAATTATAGCTACAACGGCTATAATTCTGGTGGAAGTACTGAAAAGTCCTCATTGGATCCTATTTGTGACTAAGCGGCTGTCACAAGCATTTACTTCTCAGATTTTTCAGGGATCCCTTGCGAAGCAGAATCGATTGCTTGTCACAATGGTATTTTGGCAACATCCTACTTTATTGCAATTCAATAGTAGTATAAAACCTCTGAGGGCCACTTTGAAATGGATCAAGGTAATGCTGTAGAGAGAATATTCCTGTCAAGCGCCCATTTGGGAAAGCATACAAGGTGGGAAGCCTAGACAAAGGCAGAAGTGGCAAAGAGTGTGCAAAGCCCGTGCAGGGCAGGCTGAGGAAGGTCCCTGTGGTTGCTGGTGGAGCTTGGGCAGGGCTGACAAACTGGCAGCAATGTCATGCGACTGGTGCTACCACTTTTTGCCAGCCTGCTGTTCCGGAGCTGGCTCTGGCAGCTGGACAAGCCTTTGCAGCTGCATCCGAGATGTGTTTGTGGTGTTGGCTGAAATAATTAAACAGTGTAGGAAAAGAGATAAGGAAGCAAGCAGAGCTTTCCCATTTGGATGAGGTTATCAAAGGTGTGATTGCTCACCTGCAGCATAGGTCTGCTTGTAGCAAGACACGTAAACTGACAAGCCAGGTAACCGAGTGTTGTGTTTGATGCGTGCCTGTGCAGCTGGTTAGTTGGAGAACGTGCATATATGTATGTGAGAGAAAGTAGGTATGGGGAAGGCAGTATGTTTTAGGTCAAAGGATGATCCTGATAAGCATGTTTTACCCACAGTGATTCTTGAATTGTTACCTGGACCAAGAAATGGGCACCTTTTTGCAGAATCGGGACGCATAGAGATGAGGTCTGGCAGCAGGCACTGGAGACAGATCAGTTCTCTTCTGTGCCCCGCCGTGCAGTAGGCGGGCAGTGTGCTGCACCAGCCCCAAGTGGTGTGAAGGAGCGTTGTGTGTTTGTGTGTCCCTGGTGCGCTCGGTGTTGCTCTCAGGAGGGCTGAGGGCTGCAGCCTGCCCCGCGTGGGGAACGGGCCGTGGGCATGGCAGAGAGCAGTAGCACAGGGAGGAGACAGGGAACCTGGTGTTTTTATTTTACCCGAGCAGAGGAGATCTTAAGTAGGATTTATGGCAGCAAGTGCTCAGTCTAAAGATACTACAGTGGGAGAGGAACATACATTTCTGGAGCTGATTTCTCCGCTTCTCTTAAGCGTTACCTTCATTTCTCACTGCTGGTAGAGAGAACACCAGGCTATGGAGAGTTGGTGAAGTGCTCTGAACATTGGCATTAACGTGTGTAGCAACCTACAGAGGTAATTCTGCTCAGTTTTGGTTGAACTGAAGGCTTCTCTGACGGGATCCAGGCTATGACATTGACACCTAAAAAATGACGTGAATACCTCCAGTGTAGTCCTAGTGATGCAAGGATAATATGCAATCATTACACAGTATGAAAGCACTGAATTTGTTTGTCTGTCTTCATATGGTACTGGACAGTGAAGACAACAAACGCAGAAGTAACCACGTACACAGAATAGTGCATACAAATTTGCAGCACAATCTGGACCTGCTGCTCCTGTCAGATGTCTTAACTTCAAGTGTATTTGTGATTATAATCCTCACATAGATAACACTGTCTGTTTTCAGCTGCAACAAGAGTCTGAATGAATACGCCCATTATTTTGTGTTACGCAGTGCCCAGAACCAGGGAATAGATATAGGATTTATATGTATCTAGCTATCTGTACTTGACTGGAGCCTCAGAACTGTAAATAGTAGCTAGAGATTTCTTTCCAGGATAGGGAAGGGGTTCAGATGGAAACAAAGCAATGAATTGCCAGTCAAGGTACAGTTTTTCTGTCAGTGCTGTAAAGAAAAACTTGCTTTCCAGAGGTAAGCTCTTTTTTTGAAGTAGGAAGGATGGAGGAAATCAACATACATTTTACGTTTATTGTCATAAGTGTATCAATAAAATGAAAAATTAAAGTAACAACAGAGAGAAATGTCTTCTTCAAATGTGGAAAAACTGAATATGTAAATGGTACTTGGGTAACGTAGTTTCTTCCCCTATACCAGGACTTCAAAGAGATACACCGGCACTACAGAATAAATGGGATGAAGCAGGCACATAGTCAGATCTTCCTCCACCTATTGTCCCCCGCTTTAGTGTTTTTAAATGTTCATTTGAGCACTTCTGAATTCTCACGTTCACCACTGAACAAAATCTAAATCCAATCCAGGAACTATCAGCAAAGAAACACATCAGAAATCAATCTGGAAACATCCTAATAGTTATGCTATTGTGAAATCAATGTAATGGAGACTAGAACAGTATTTTGCATGTCTTTCAGTTACGTGTGGTTAGTTGCTTTACCCAGGTGAAAGAATTAATGCTTAGCAGAAAGTCCTGCTATTTGTGCTGCCTTATGTAACACTGGCTGAATTGCTACCAAAGTGACAGCGTCTGATGCAGTAGGAAAGCAGCTGATGTTCCAGATGCCAATTTGAATATTTATTTGTAGTTCACAGAACAATGCTTCTAAAGCTCTAGATCAGGACTTTTAAAGCATTCCTGCTTGAATGCTTCATCTGGCATCTGACAACAGCAGCAGCAGTTGCAGGAACCTGAGAGTGTTTATGTGCCATCCATTGTATGGGAGCCCTTGTTCTGCAATTGTCAGGAGTTTAGCAGGTGAAAAAAAATAATATTGAATGTTCGTATTTTGATTTCATAGTCATATTCTCATTAAGGGAATACACTTGGTCTTTGTTCTGCGCCACTTAAAAAATAAAGTATATGGCATCCATTTAAAATACGTGTATTTAAATATAGTATCAGGGAAAAGAAACTGATCAGAGCTTTTAATAATTCTAAAATAATTAGCCACCTGAAACACCAGGTAGCTGTATTCTGTGTAACGCAGAGTTTTCCACTGTGTGCTAGTACTGTGTGTGAAGTACTGTGTCATTTAACGTGTGGGATATTGCTTTTCCCATATTTCCCAGTTGTGATTGCTGCTTCCACTGCCACCACAAGTGTGATGGGTTAGCATTAAATCCTCCCATTTTCTCGTCTCATTTCCTTACAGCCTCTGTCAGGTGCAAGTCCATATTTTCAAATTCAAGTACCTATCTACCTATCTAGATACATAATGTCTGCATAATTTCTAGTTATCTGAATCTGAAGAGTTTTCAAAAAGAGTCGAAGATATCATATGTCTGATGGCCAAGTATCTTTAAGATTCCCAGGCTTTTTTCTCTGCCTTGGTAGGAAATTCCATTCTTCATTTTGCTCTTAGGAGTTAGGAGAAAATTCCTGTTTCCCCTTATTATAACCACTGTTGCTTGAACCTATGTCAATAGTTGAGGCTTTGCATTTGCCCTTTAGCTAGTGGCTGCTATTGGAAGCCTCTCATGACAAAGAGACCCTCTTGGTTTACAGTTCTTAAGTAAAAAGCTGCATGCTGATGTCTTAGAATTGATCAGAATTCCTAAATCATACATAAGTTCTAAAGATCATCACAAATGAGCCATTAGATGATAGCAAATCAACACAAATACGTGTTGATTTTAGGGGAAAAAAACCAACTAAACAAGCAACAAAAACAAAACAGACAGAAAATATGACACTGAATGAAGACCAGGTATGGTTGGTGTCTTGTTTACTGTTTCTATGTTTGTCCTCTGCAGCTGCCCCCTTGTGTACCCGTTATGTTTGTGTAAGCAGTAGATGTGTTTTATTATAATGTAGCATGTTTTATTTATGATAACTTTTATCTGCACATCCACTTAATTATTTTAGCTATTGATACAAACCACTAAATCCAACTATTCAAAAAAACCCACCTTTATATTATGTGATGTATTTGAGATTCCTATTTCAGCAGGACAGGCAACATTTTCTTGCAGATAATTTGATCAGTAATGAAAAACAGGACTGCCAAGGAATGATATAAAGAGCCACATTTTATCTTGAAAAGTGAACAGAGAAAGCAAGCAAAAACTGCCAAAAAGTCTGAAGGTTAAACAATTATATTGTCTGAAATTTCTGACTGATTTTCAACATCAGCTTTCAGAGGAAAGCAGGACAGCAGATAATCATTTGAAGCTGATTTTAGAATACCAGCTTTAAAACAGAGTTGTTCCTGGACACTTCCATGAGAATTTTGTACATTCAGAAACTTGAATTTTTTAGAGAAATTGTATGGGTCATTGCTTTACCTGAATTTATGTACTGTCTTTCAGAAAACTGAGAGACTGAATCTCTCCCAGGACCATAACCTGCCCTGGTCCCAAACCCAAAACCACTAAGGTCTGAATTCCTTTCTAACAGAAGACCAGTGTAAAATATGACTGACTTTGAAGTAGATTTTACCTTGTATTTAAATTTATGTTTTATAAGCAGTGAAGTCCAGATACTGAGCGTGTTGAGACTAATAGGCTACTGTAGCTTTGTTGAGTGAATACCATACTATACTAGAAATGAAAGTCATTAGTCTTGAAAACAAGAGTCGGTGAAAGAAGTTACACCAACATTTATGAGAGACAGACATCTTTTCATTCACCATGGGCAGCTGCAGTCCAGACAGCCAAATAAACAGAGAGAACTGTGTTAGTGCTCAGTATATTCCTGCATAAGGCTGACTCTGTTGCTAGTATATATTGATTTAAATCTAGAGCATGCTGAAGGAGACAAAAAATCTAACAGGACTGATGAGAAAACTATTGTAGAACTCATTATGAATAAATCAGTAACTTAAGTTCATCTCTACCTGAGTGATCGATAATTGCTAATTTTCCCTCAAACTCTCGTTCTGTCAATATTGCAGACACGTTATGCATATGCTTTTCTTCTGGACAAATACTACCATTTCTCAGCTTGTTCAAATTTATGAGTAATTAGCATAGCTTTTAATCCCTGTATAAAGAGTAGAAGGTGACTTGTGCATAGGTCTTTTCAAAAACCAAAAATATACTGAGCAGAGTTAAAAAATTTTAAATATAATCTCAATTTTGTTTTCCCATATGTAAACAGCTAATCTGAAGTTGCTAGAGGATGTTTCACAGTTGGGAATGAATTTGGTCTGCAATTGCCAATAGGCGAGTAATGGCTTTGTGAGATAAACCACCACATAAGTATGTTGCCTTTACTGTAGACATGTCTGGGAGCCTTCTGCAAAGCACTAGGTCTTCCTGTTCTAGGACAACCTGTAAAAGAGGTTTCTCATTTGAAGACAGTTATTTTCTTGTGAAATATGGCTTATGAAGTGAATTTCCTCATGAAATGTTATATATAAATAGTTTATTCATTCATTTGCAGGCTAGCATAAGGGATAAGAGAAAAACTGAGTTTCCCTTCTGTTATGCAAATCATCTCAAGACGATACAGATTATTTAACAGAAAACAATCCTGGTTTTGCCTAACTGTGTAAATGTGAGTTAGGCAAAGAATTGAGCTCTGTGTTTCTTTTACTTAGAAGATAACGGATACATGTGCTACAGATTTTTATTACCTATTTTTTAGCACTGTTGAAAAATAAGTGCTGCGTGGCATCAGTCCTGCTGAGAAATGATGTGATCACAACTGGTGTTAGTAATGGAAGGGAAGCAGAAGTGTAGCATGTGTCAGTGCTGTATCGATCTCAGGGTTATCATTGCTTTTGTTGGAAGAAGAGTTTTTAATATTTTCAGTGCATTCAGAGTGGGGTTTTTTTTCCATATTTGGGTGGAATAAATTGGTACTCTCAATACCTCATGTATGAGGGGAGGGCTGTTTTGTAACTGGTGCTTTTACTGCTGACGAGAACTTAAGTAGGAGGTTTCATATGATTAAACCTAGGCATATTGGTGTGATATTTTCTGTATGGTCTGCAGGGTACTTAAAAATAATATGCTGCATAATACTCCCTGGTTTTTATAAGTCTACTTACTAGGTGAAAAATCTCCATTTATTACATGTTCAGTACATTTTAGGTGTCTCTATAGTAAAACCACAAGTGTTTTTTTTTAAATTTTGGGAGCTATTTTTCCTCAAAAGTAAGTTTTGCTAAGTCTTGAATAGGTAGAAGTTTCTGTTTCTGAAGCTCACTGTAGTATGTTTGGTGATGGTTGAGAAGATTTGCTCCCTATTTTGTACGCTTGTAGACTGATGGTTGGAAGTTGTCTCTGGCTAGCTGACGCTGAAGGTGTGGTACGTGTTTGATCACTTGCCTCGCAGACAAGCTGTCACTTTTCTCCCTGTATGCTTCTTCAAACCTTTCCCCTCCTGAGTGGCCTCCTGGGTCCTCCTGTGTTTGAATGATTTCATAAACTCTTTAGTCTCGTCTTTGAGAAGTCAAGAGTTTACTTTTGACAAGAGGTTGAGTCTACTGGCAGGTTAGCAGTATTATCAAGCTCTTTTGAGGCGACTCTCTCTATTTCTGACAAGTGACTGAGCACTGCAACATTGCCTAACATTTCCTAAAGTGATCTTTCTTTGTTGTTGCTGTTCTTGAGCAAGAAGACGACCTCAGAAAAAGAGAGACAAAGAGAGCAAGCCAGCCTTTATTTTGTTTGTGCCCGAGAGGACTGTATCTGATTTACTTCGTGATGCACACTGTGAACCTGATACCCATGGTTGAATCCTGGCCAAATGGCATGTTTTGAAGGAAGGGACATGGGTGCATATCATTCTTTCCACATTGCCATCTCATTTGGAAGGAAATCGAGACACAAGGGGAAGGAGGCAGCTGCAGTGTGTTCTACCAGGAGAAATGGGCTTATCTTCCTAAAGAGGGTATGAGTGCTCTGGGTGCTCATCTTTGGGGAAAAGGGTAAAAGACACGTGGAAAAAAAATGTGTGTGTGTTTTTTTTTTAAAGGTAAATTAGTATAGACAAATTTAGAAAGAGGAGAGAATGTAAGTATTTTTAATTTTTCTGTTTTAGGATTCTCAGTAAAACAGCCACAGTCTCTAGCATCAGAAAATCCTAGCTTCATTCTAAGGAAAAGAAATTTCTGGCCTTGATGACTGCAGAGAGAAGAGCTAGGACAAAAGAGGGTATAATCTGCATGTGATTAAATCAGGAATCAGGGGGAAAGTAGTCTTTTTCTGTCTGAAGCAAAGCCAATCTGACAATTTTGTTTGTTTAGTCTTTTTTTTTTTTTTCTTCCACACACACATCCCCCCC
>WTSP01009076.1:30936-44130 GCA_025331215.1 Actenoides lindsayi
ACCACCTTCACAATTTTTTTTTTTTTTTTTTTTTTTTTTTTTTCTTCCACACACCAACCCCCCCCCCCCCCCCCCCCGGCTTGGGAAGCAGTACAGCAATGAGAGATAAAAGACTATCTTTGGTCTGGCAACAGAAAGATTTGTGTGAACAGTGCTGAGCCTGAAGATGCAAGGACACTTCAGTAATGTGGTTGGGAAAGAACAGTTAAGGAAGTAATCAGGATGTGCAAAAAGAGCCTGGTCTTTTGATAAGAAAAAACAGCCAGCAAAAGCCCCCCACAACTGGGACCTTTTTTCCTTCTAAATCAGGTTTTTATCCTCTTCCAGAGGTATTTTTTCAAAGGACAGGCTTACTAAGCATACTAGTGCAGCTGTACTGCCACATAAGGAAAATTGTTAGTTGGGTAGATGAAAGGCCCTATTTAATTCCCTACCGTGTAAATGAGCAACCACACTACGCCATTGCGCTGGTCATTCTTTTCCCAACTTTCATAAGATGGTATAAGACATAAAGCATTACAAGAAGAACAGAGGATGATGGTATGTGGCATGTTTAACCAACCTCCACAGTATTTAGTCATTTGTTTTCACAAGTAAATCAACACACAATTTTTCTTGATTGCCTTAAGCTGTAGGTAAGACATTGTCTCAGGAGTGGATGTAACAGCAATGTTTGCATTGGAATGAATTTGTTCTTGGCAGAGATGAACAGAGAGCTTGCTGGGAGAATGAGTAACTCTGGATGCGTATCGTGGAAGACATATATGGAGACAGCAGTCTGAAAATGAAGCATTGGTAGAATTTTGCATCAGATCAGCGTTTTTATTCGATGAAAATTACAGTAACGTTTCATTAATGTGTTCATTATGAGTCAAAATTGCTCTTACAGTAGAGTGTTTGTACTGGAATAGTAAATGGAAGCATATTTTAGTATAGGGCTACTGCAATACCTTGATAATGACGTTAAGAACGCATTTCACCAGTCTTGCACATCCTGCTTTTTCTCACGTATCAGTGGTAGCAGGCAGCTGCACTAGTGTCAATGCAAGCAGTCATGGAACCAGTGTAAATAAGGAAAAGAATCAGATCATCTGGAGGATTCTGTTCGCTCCCATGAGCCCTGTGTCTTCCAACAGTACAGGTCCACTGTAATATTCTTGCTGCGCTCACAATATGACCATTTTTGGGAGGTTGTCTCATGTCTTTCCTTGCATATGTTAGCATGGGGACGTGCTATGGAAGGGAACTCAGGGCTCAGGAAGGTGAGTTTTATACCAGTGCTGCTGAAACGTAAATAAGCCACTGAATCAGCAGCATTTGGGAAGGTGCTGCTCGGATTTTCCCCTGTGGAATGAAAATGATCGCATTCAAGAAGGCAGAGTGGTGACCCTCAAGACCCTTTTTCTACCCTCCTTTCATCTAGCCTTACAGTTTGTATGGGGGCATCTTTTTTCTTCACAACTCCTACCACAGGTTTTAATAGAGTTTCTGTATTATTGAGTCTTGCTAGCTTTTTTGAACAGGGAAGTGTATCAGAGAGAAGACAAAATAGACTAGAAATGCTTTAGCGGTGTCTTCTTGTTACTGCTCTGATTTTTGTCTGGGAACAACTGGTAAATGGGGTCTTAGAAAAAGGCGAGAAAGAGAAAAAGATGTTTGTATTTTGTTAAGCAATAAAAGCCAATTCAAGGCCAATTTTTTGAGCTCTAGCACTGTAACACATGTAAATAAGCCTTTGAAGAAGTAAATTACAGTGAAATGATTTAAATGAGAACAGGAAAGAAACTATATTATGTGTTGCTGGTAACTAATTTTACCCTGATGTGACGTTTCTCTGGAAGTACTTTTAATTGTGTCAAATGACCTGGTGTTCTGAGAGCAGTGTCTTTGTTTATTCTTGCTTTGCAAATGATGAAATAAATTAATGAGGGAAAGATTGAGAAAGGTACAAGTGAGAGAATGCTGAAAAGCTGTATTACTGTTCCTAGGGAATTTTAGCTACCTTGCCAGCATTACTGCCTTATATTAATTCTTCAGATACGAAAGCAAATTTTTCTTTCAAATTTCAAGTGTTGGAGTATAAAATGAAAATTTACTAATTAAAGTGCAAATCTTATGTGATTTGAAAGTTGTTGTAAAAAAAGTTACTTTTCACAGAGGAAAATGAAAAGAAGAATCCTTTTCATAAAAGCAAAATCTGCTTTGAGACTTTTGTTTGACATATAGGCTAGCATTTCAAGAGAATATTATTATTGAGTGGAGATGTGGTGCCAGATTTAAAGTTGGCAGTTTAAATCAAAAAGCTATTTACAATCCCCATTAAAAAATAGTGACCATTGATTTACACATTTAATAAAAGGAAAATAACTAACACATCGATTGGTATCTAAGGAAACAGCCCTAAATCTTTGACCATTTTCTGGTAGTACATGAATTATTATTTTTCCATAACCTCCCCAGAGAATGGAATTAATGACACATCAGGAGGTGTGAAGTGTTTTATTTCTAATATCAGTGGACCTACTTATTTAAGTGAAGTGCTTAAAGCAGCAGATTTTATTTGTTCCAAGGGAAGCCTGTAAAGGAACAATGCTGTTAAGAAAAAAACCACAGAAGTTTTAAATTATTGCCTTAGTTTATTATTGCTGTAATCAAATGGACTTAGTTTTGTAAACAATAGGATTTTTATTGGGAATTTAATTTCCTTGTTTACTAAGATCAAAAGGAAAAAGTGAAAGTCGGTTTGACTTTTGCTTGTTTCAATGGCTCATGTCAGAGTTTCTGGACAAACAAGGTCACATTGATAGAGTATTTCACCTTGAAAAGTCAGATTCCTGTTAAGTTTGTTTCTACAGCATTAATGGCCATTTGTCACAATTACTGAGTTACATGAATGAGACCTGTGGCTTTGCCATGGTGGAACATATAGTCAGCCATAATTTACTTGGCTTAGCAAAGCTTAGCTTAGCTTTACTTAGTCTTTTCTTAACATTGATGTGCTTCTTGTATGTACTTCTGCTGTGTAAAAACTGTAGTATGGGGTTTCTGATAGGGAATTACTTTGTCCAGGAGCGAGACTGGCTCATGCCATCCCTCAGGAGGAGCTTTTTGGTGTTGTAAGTGAGCAACAAATGCTCCTGCAGACCAGGAATATCAGAGGAGCTCCATTTGGGTGCAGACTTCTGCCTGACTGGCACTCGTTCATTTTTAAGCTTGTCTGCAATACAAGTCACTGAAAAGTGGGCAAGTGGAATATTCCAAAATACTGGGTTTTGTACTAATTTTTATTTCATTAAGTAGCACTATGAATATGCAGTGATAATTTTTTACCTTTGTCTAGCCTCATAATTAAATTATTATCACTCTTTGTTTTCTGTTTCTGGCCTTAATGGAAGGCTTTGTGTCCTGTTTAGAGTTCTTTTCCACTCCACTAGTGCATAAAGAAGAATCTGTGTTGCAGCATATTTAAGAGTAGGTATTTTTTGTGTGATAAACAATACTTCTGCCTAGAGCTGACAGGTGTATAGCTATGATAGGTTTGTGTGGGAAAGCACTCAAGAACTTTTAACTGGCTTACTTAGAAATAAGTTCAAACATTAGCAGAGCTGTAGACTCTTGCAAGTAGTATTTGCACATTTAATTATTTATAAATGAGAACAATTACATATAAATGCCATCAGAAGACTGATTTTTTTTACAAGCAGCAGCTAAGAATAACCAAACTTAGAAGATACACTATGTAACAGGACGGTTTGGGGAAGTATATAGGGCATATATGACAGGGGTTGGTAGCAGGGTGCCCTGTGCTGGTCACAGCAGGGTCCAGACAGATCTGAAACCAGTGTGAGCACCCCATCGTGTGCCAGCCACAGCAGCAGGCAGCACCTCTGGAGTGGCAGCTGCTGCTGGGGGAGAGGCAGGCAGAGAGTTGCTCTTGAGAAGACATGGGGAAGGAGAGGTTGCTGATGAGACCCATGGCTAAGGTGTCCTCCTGGAAGAAGTCACTCCATCCGAAACAGGCACTGATTGGGTGAGTGACCCATGATGGGGCACAGATATCTCCAAGGGGCAGTGGCCATGGGTGGCCCATGCCAGGGCAGTACTTGCTTAATAGTTCATATTCTCTTTTTTGTCTCCAATAACCAAAGCAGTGATCAGAGATTGGCATTAGCTGGCAATGAATTAAGTAAAAATCTCACAAGTTGAGACCATTTTGCCTCCAACAAAAAATTAAAAAGAAGAGCTTACAAACCTAGGTAGCTCAAGCCTAGCACAATACCATTAAAACTGTGTTACGTTTCTCTTTGCATTTACTTTGTCATAGTCTGGCAACATTACAGCTATTTCCAAGATAGCAGCTTCCTTCTTCCCTATTCTGCAAATTATTTTGCCTTCTTGACTGTGGGTTGTCCCTTTATTTTTAAGACAGAGTTAACTGTTTCTAGTATCCACCCTTGTGCTGCTGCCAGTAAATCAAAACCCCAGTTTGACCCTTCCCCCCACCCAAACCAAACAGTGAGTGGCAAAGAAAAGGCAAAGACTCGATGTCACCACGAAGGAAGGGCAGCACCCAGGAAGAGGGATGCCTAGCTGCTTTGGAAGCTTGGGATCCTGTCTGTCTCTGTAATTATTTTTTATTACATCAGCAGGCATTTGGGAATAATGGACTGTGCATTTGGAATAGAGTAATGGTTTCACACTGAACACCATATTCCTTCATACTCTCACAGTGAAAATGCAGAGACTTTTTCTTTATACATAGAATAACATATACAGGCTAAAAGTAGTTATTTAGTAGCCTTTGAAAAGGGCAATTCCTGGGTTTTTTATTACCACTCGGAACCTGTGTCTGTTCCTAGCAGGATCAAATGTAATGAACCTTTGAACTGTGACAGTAGATACTGATAACTCATCTTTGGTAGCTGTGCGAGAGCTATAAAACCTATCAGTTCTTCTCTATTTAAAAATTCCATTTGTCATAGTGTATGCAGAGCTCTGTCAGATATCTTTAAAATATTTTTCTGCAGAGCACTTGGAATATTGCAACACAGATGAAATCATTTAATGTTATTAGTTACCTGAGTAATGCAGAGATTGCCTCGATCAAGGTGGGGCGCTGGAAGCATTTACAGCTCTGTGGGCTGCCTGTCAGGCTTCACGTTAGACATGGTACTGCTGCTTCTCAGTCTCTTGGCAGATCATCAGTGATTCTTTTTGTTAGGTGAAACTTGAATATTTGGTTCAGTGTTTCCAAACTGAAATGGGAAGAAGTGTGAAGAGAGAAGATAGAAAATAAAGCATACCGAAAATTATCAGTTCTGAAGAAACCAACGTACTGTTTCATTTGTTCCAGTCCCTAATCCTAAGTATGTGAATAAATCTGGGGGCCTAAGGTAAAAGTATGGGAGAAAGAGAAGTGGATTTAAGAAGAAACACTTCGCTATGTTGGAAAAAAAAAAAAGTCGCACTGTTGATAGAATTACACTCTAGCTAATGTATGCTGTGATTTCTTATTCATTTTAGACACATAATTTTCTCCCATCTGATAACATTTTAACGGAAGTGTTTTGACCTTTACTCTTCTACTTACTTGCATTCTGAAATTCTGGGAGGTTGTGTCTCTCTTAGATTCAATTTCACCTTATTTATGATTTCTCCGAGGTATTTTTTTAGTTATTGCCCAGCTACCAAATTGAGTTAAACAAGCATACTAAAATATGCAAAGTCAATAAAATATAAAAATGAAAAAGTTTAGAAATTTTAATTTGACTGCCTGAAGCCAAATCTGTTCATAATGTACCAAACTTGATTCTGGTCTCATACTACTGTATATCAAAAATGACTCCCCTGCTACCCACTTAGTGTAACTAGGTAGGTGAGAACAGAATTGAGCCTGTTCTTTTTCCCTCTCCAACAAAATTTCCTGTTCTGCTGTTTGTGTAAATGTAAACCATGGAATAAAAAGCTTTATTATTCCATGAACAGTGGTAACTATAGTATCTGAAATGTCTGACTATCATTTTGAGGTAAGTCAAGATTGTAAAACAGCTTGGCTATAAAGTTTCAAAGAGCATGAGAGATTTGGCTTTTCATGCATGAGGATGGAAGGGGACTTCAAACTCTTGCATTCTCAACGTTTCCTAGTCCTATTCAATCCCACCAGCATTAAATTCTATCTTTTTTTCCCCATTATGTAGTGTGGAAACATCTGTCAGAGTGTGGCAGCAACAAAAGAACAGTGCCTTTTTTTCCCCTTCCCGTGGGATGTGTGCTGTGATAAGAGTCAAGTTACTCTGCTCAGGGATTTTTTTTTAATATTTGATAAAGATATGCTGACTCCAAAGGGCATAGTTTTTATATCTAGAGAGAGAGAAAAAAACCCCTTACATTGCTACCACTTAAAAAGAGGAAGGAAATTACTGAGAAAAAATTACTTGCTTCTCTATTTTTCATGACAAGGAAAGCTGACATATTCCATAACGTTGATAGGAGTGAAAGGAATTGGCACATCTAATCCTTTAGATCATGAATCTCCAGGATGCAGTCTAAGGGAAAATCCTTGCACACATCTGTAGTAATATCACTGGACCAGATATTGTACTGTTTGGCTTTGGTGCCAGGGGTTGGTTTTCCTACTCAAAGAATTTGTGTGTTGGGGTGTAGTACATATTCTCTCATATGAAGATGTAAAGATGTAAATGAAAATGCCCTGAGCTGGAGAAGAAGTATTTGCATGGCTTTTATATACACTAAAAGTGTCTCAGGAATAAAAATTATAATGTCTGTGGTAAAAAGAAAATTATTATTGGAATAATGATAATTTCAGCTAGAAATAGATGAGGGGATACATAAATTATCTCTTTATTCAACCTCAGTACTGCGATGACAAATATTGCCTGCTTTGCAAATGTAGTTAGCTATCTCTTCTAAGCAGTTTTTTAGAGAAGCAATGATTGTAAAAGATGCCACTGAAAGCCCTGCTTTTTATAGCAGTCTGTTTTTAAGTTTTCATCCTATCTTCTTTAATTTATACAGCTTTCCATTTGTAGCTAAAGCTTTTTCTAAAATATTCCTTTAGAAAAAAGCTTCTTGCAGAGGTGGACTGGATGCAGCATAATGCTGAAATTTGTCCATTAGTGCCTCAAAGTGTAGGAAATTGCCTCTCAGAGCTGTGGAGTTCTGTTTCAGATTTCTCCTGCATATTGGTGAAATAATTACAGTGTCTATAAGATGTGTATAATTAGATGCTGTAATGGGAGTTCAGAAGTGCTTTCATGAATGTTTGGAATGCTCAAGTCTCATAGTACCTGATTTCTTTTCTCCATTTCCCCTTCTCGGTAAGCACTGACGAACCTCTTTCAGATACTGTTGAGGTGTACTGGCATACACTGGTTTATTTCGAGAACCGAGATAAAGATATTTATCTAACCTGTCTGTGACTCCTTGAAGCTTGCTGAATGCTAAATCATGATCCTGGTACAGTTATGTTGCACCTTAAAATAGAAGTATTGTTAAAATTTGGAGATATGTAACTATCAATGGATTTGAACATCCAGTGTATTAGAACTATTTGTCCTGTGTTACCCGCTTGGCATTTTTTTGCAGCTATATTGCTTTCATTGACATCCTTAGCATAAATGGGAAAAAAAAAAAATCAGATGTGAATTACAACTCCTGATGCAAGTGAATAGATTAAATAAACTGAATTATCTTCATAGGTGCTCCAAGCCTGCTGGAAGACTTTTGGAGGTAAAGCTGTTGCTCATGGGTTTCTAACCTTGTTTTGTGCTTATTATCAGCAGACATCTCCTCCATACAAACTCCTGCTGACCCAGTTTCCAAGCATTTTATCTGGCTTGACCCTTATTTTTACATTCTCTAGAGTTGTGCTGAGCACTGTAAGAGTATGTTTCAGTATCTCATTTATACCACTTCGGCAGGGATGGTATTTGCCAGTTACCTACCAATCACCCATAACACAATCCAGGTTAAAATAATCGTAAAACAAGCAATTTTTTTATAAACAGGAAAAGAGAAAGCTACACCATTGCAAGTGTTTTTGAGAGGAGATACAACAAGTAAAGAAAGATCATGCTTAAGTTTAGTTATCCTTACATCCACTTCAAAGCTTTTCTCATTCTGTTGGGTTGTTTGCAGCATCCGTCTAGTCATGTGCCTGGGCATTATGTTCTTGTGTGTAGGAGACCTATTCTTACGCGAACTCTACATTTTTATTCGTGGAATAGAAATTTGATCTGTATGTGTATGTTTCCTTTACACCTAATATGGCCTGTGAGTCTGTTCAGATTCAGATCATCATCCTTTTCTCCTTTCTTGTCTGGATAAAGCCACTCCTATGGCAGAAAAGGTTATTAAGTCCCCTCTCACTGGACTGTTGAAAGACCCGGTGCTGCATTAAATTGTTAACCCACAACTTGCCAGCCTGATGTGAGGTGAAACAATCTTCTTCACCAGTCAGGGCAGTGTTCATGCTCTCTGTACAGTCTTTTCAGTCTTTGACTCTTACATGGTGTGGCACAGCTCTGGCTTGTCAGTCTTGCTTTATCCGGTCATTTAGGTGGAATTAATACATGTGGCTTACTGGTTTAGATTAGACACAGACAATCAGTCACTTTGCTGTGGCTGACCTTTAACCTGCCACTGCAATAGTGGGAGACAGTTGCGTAGAAGCAAAGATATATCCCGTTGCTCCCAAGTAGTTACATTTTTTTTTTTCTTTTTTGCTCATCTGAGAAAACACGAAGGAAAACAGGGGAAATATTTCCCCCTGACCTAAATGAAGCTTTCTTCATGCTGGGTGTTGTAAGATTCCTCTGTACTGCTGATCAGGCAGCTGAATCCATTCAGGGAGAAGGGATGAGGTAGCTTAATTTGTGTAAGAATATACATTGGCATGGATTTATTGGTGTTGGTAGTGTGTTAGTCCTCTGGGTAGGCTGCCTGGGAAAGAAATGCAGGATGCAGGACCTGTGTTTAGTTTAAACTTTTTTCTTTTTTCTTTTTCCCTCTGGCTTATTGAAATACTTAGGGCTTTGAACTGACTGCAAGAATAGATTTTTTTCACTTTCAGCTGTCATGGAAGTGGTGTAAAGTCCAGCTGCTTCTGAAGTGCATGGCATATTTTCTCCATTTATTTTGTTAGCGCTGAATCAGGTCAGCAATGACTTTGGATTTGACATAGAGCACTCATTTGTAGTTGACCAGTCTGCAGAAATGTAGTGAGAATATCATCTTATGACTGTATTCTTCTTCTACAAGTAATGCATGATTTCCATTGCTTTCTCTAGTGTGATACACAAACATTTATTAGGTGGTAACATTTAACCTTATCTGTTACTGTGGATGTCTGTGTGTTTCCAGTTATTTCTGTGCATGTGAACAATCAGCAAAAAAAAAAGAGAACAGTACTGTATTGTTGTATTAACTGCAAGGAGCACATTTGTATTTCATGCTTTGGTTGGACTGTCTCTTCTGTCATTGCACTCCCACCAGTATCTGGAATTTCTTGCCTTTATTTTCCAGCAGGTTTTTTTTATGGACAGAACTGTGCAGTTCCACTGAGTGAGACTGTGGCATAATTTAGGCAGAATGTGTTCATTTCTTTTTTAACACTTTATGATTCTTTTAAATTTGGCAGTTACTTTCTTCCAGTTGTTATCTACTAAGATCAGTGACTTGACTGGCTTTGCAGGTCTAGCTTTGACAGTGATTTGGGATAGGATATGTCAAAAGAATAAAGTATTCCTCTAATTTGGGGGGAATTGCCTTGTTCTATTCACTTGCAAAACTGAACATCTTTATTGATAATACAAATGTTATTTCCTACTGTAAGAAACAAAGTATAAAGATCAGTTCAGGTTTTTATGTTATATTTCTCTGTTTAAAGCTTATCTTTTAATTAACTCATCACTGAATAAAAGCACATACAGTTTTGGTAGACAACAGTAAATCCATTCAAGATTTATGCCCATTATATGAAGTACTTTGAACATTATCTGTCTTTGAAAGCAGCCAGGAGTTTGGAGTGGATGACATCCAGAGGTCCCTTCCAATCTAAATTACTCTGATTCTATTAAATGGAGAAACATGTCAAACCTTTCGTTGTTTAATTAAGATAAATTTTCCTGTGATGTGTGAGGTATATACTTCCTAGACACATTTCACTGTAAAAAGGTGCTATTCTGATTCCTAGGAAGTTGTAATATGTTAACTGGGATGTTGAACATACTGTTATTTCCTTTGGGGATTCAGAACTTCCATACAGATTGTTCCACTGAAAACTTTTGAAGAGAAAAAGCTCTGTGGTATGAAAGGTGTGAAAAGGAAGGTATGAAACAAAACACAACCTTTTAGGCAAGCAATGGCTGGAACCTTCTCAAAATAACATAGAAATTTATTGTTGACTGATTCTGACATTTGCAATGCAGTGATACGTGAAACCCCATGCTTATTAGAACAGAGTGGAATAACTTTTCCTCTATAGTCCTCCTGCTGGGATTAATTTTATCTACCATATTTAATCCTACAGCTACATAATGAATCTCTTTGTAATTAGAAGATAACTACAATTAACAGTTGCACATGAAATCAGATCACTAGTCCTTGAGAATCTGGACCTACATTATTCATTAAATCAATGAACTTCATAAAAATAATTGCAGTATTTAGAATGTGAAGGACTCTGTATTTAAAATCAGGATTACTGAGATTATTTAAAGATCACCCAGCCTAAGGGTATGCTCCGCTAGTGCTCCCTATTGCAAAATTACTTTAAATTTTACATAATATTGTTTTAAATACAGCTGTTACATTAAAAGTGATTCCAGTTTATAATGATTTCCTTATATACTGAAATGACCAGGATTATGTTTATCATTTCCATAACAAAAAGTGTGTGTGTGAGAAATTAATCTGAGAATTTCTCAGTAACAAAGATGCAATCTGCATTATAATTTTCAATGGATTTCCACATATCTACACTCAAAATTCCAAAAGAAATCACAAAATTCCCTGTTGAACAAACCCCAGCTGCATTATGGCAATGAGATTTGGATATAGGAGGAAAAGAAGCTCATTGTGAAAAACCTGGGCTGGGAAAAGCTTTTGACTTTGAAACAGTACACAGGCAAGCAATGAGAGAAGTTTGAGACGATAGTACTAACAGTGAATCTGCTTGACTGTCAAGCTAAATTCAAGCCTTAATATAATTTCTGTGTAACTTCTCTCCAGTTTAATCTTCTTTCTTCTTTCAGCCTTTTTGTAAAAAACGGCCAAATCTTCTCAAGTGAAGGCCTGTCTACTTTAGCAGAAGAGGCTGAATTTATATGAATTGCCATGAAATTATTTTACCTATCTTTTTCTTGAATTGCAATTGAAATAAAATCCCTATAAGAGAATGGGCAACTTTGATCTGTATCCATGAATCTAGTAGGGATTGGTGTTCCTAAAAAAATTAAAATAAAATAGCTTTTTTAAAAATGAGGCAGTGGGAAATAAGTGTATGAATACCCCCTCCCTCTTTCTGTTTTGCTTGGAGGAGTGTTATGAGTAAAATACATGCAATTTTTACAGGTCAAAAATGGGAAAGATGATGATGACAATGATGATGATGATTGATTATCACTATTACTAGATTTGGTACATGGGTCCATTACTACATTAACGTTCAACCTTTGCATCTCACACCAGTGCCTTTTTCCCTGCAAAAGGATTTGTCTGGAGTGAAAGGGGAAAGGAAACCTGGGCTGCCTGTTTCACAACACTACTTTCTTCCTAAGGAAGTAGCAGCCAGGTTGCTAGCACTGCTGCTCTCCTGACAGGTTTCTGAAGTTGGAAATCACTTTGTGGTTTTCAAAAGATGAGGGAAAGGACAATGTTGTGTAAAGGGTGTTGGGACAAGTCACATGTACAAAGATTCATTGGCAGGGTTTGTAGCTGATGGCATGTATTGACTCCAGTGGTGAAGAAACGTGAATAAAAGAGGAGAGAGAGACAGAGGGAGAAAAGGGTAAGGACAAACTCTTCCCCAGTGTCCATCTGGGAGGAGAAGCATCAGGGTGATCCAGATGAACGTTTTTCCTTGTGCGTCCTCTCTGGTGCAGTGGTGGTTCTCCCTGTAGTACTTTTCCCATAGTGACTATATGGTTTTCTTCAGGATCTGCTCAGGCTCTGAGATGATTGTTCTTGCGTGAGATTCAATTAGTGCTGACTGGAGCATAACATAAACCAAAAACCACAACTGAAGAGAAGGGAAAGGGGAAAAACGAGGTGATACCCGCGCCAGTGGCAACCCTTTCCCCTGAGAACCCACCACAATGACACTGTTTGGGTTGGCATGTGCAGGCCTATGGGCATAGCAGCCAGGGATGCAAATACAAAGCTCTAAGTGATACAAGAAGCTGAGGTCCCAAAGACACTCTTCAACAACTAAAGTGGTAATCTCACCCTGTGTTAATGTCTTTGGGATTGTATTAGCAAATGATTTGAAAACCTTTAGGAAAGGCAGGTGTTGCAGGGGGACAACACAGACTTTTGAGTAAGTGCTACAAAAACCTGTCTTAGCCTCATGACAATTAAATGGTGTCAATTTTTCCTTGTTTCCTTTTTTTTTTCCTCAAAGTTTAGATTATCTTAACATGGTTTTGTCCACTCTTCTGACATCATACACTTCTAGGCATGCTGTTTCTATGATTAATAAAGTTTTTCCAAGGAGGCGTTATGTCCTATTTTGGCAGGTCTCCTAAAGAAGAAATCTGTTTCCTTTCTTTCTATTAACATAATGCTATTACCACTGTGTACACAGTCACAGTATTTGATGGCAGTCATTGAGAGGCTCCTTTCCTTGGCAATTTCTCATGTTTCTTCTCTGGTTTGCCCAAAAATGTATGCTTAGGGAAAAACATAATTTGCAAAAACGCATCCATTCAGGTTCTCAGTTTTCTGTGAGTGCAGTCATACTGCTCAGTCATTTCAATTTGCCACGACTTTCCTTTGCAGCAGGTTCTGTCTTGAGCTGTTAAACGACACTGTTGATCTGTGCACAGGAAATCAAAGTTTCCTTTGTTCAAGCTCTTCATAGAATATTAGGGGTTGGAAAGGACCTAGGAAGATCATCTAGTCCAACCCCCCTGCCAGAGCAGGATCACCTATATCAGATCACAGAGGAACATGTCC
>WTSP01009076.1:44230-56323 GCA_025331215.1 Actenoides lindsayi
GAGATTACTGACCCCCTCCCCCTTCAGATCTAGTTTAAAGCCCTATCAATGAGCCCTGCCAACTCCTGGCCCAGAATCCTTTTCCCCTTCTGGGACAAGTGCATCCCATTAGGTGCTTGCAGCTCCAATGCCTTGTATACTGAGCCATGATCATAAAACCCAAAATCCTGCTGGTGACACCAGTCCCAGAGCCATGAATTGACCCGTTGGTTCTTTCTATATATTCTCTCTTCCATAGACTCTTCACTGTTCTATTTCTTTTCTACCAGATATACCCCAACCATGACTTTTTAATCACCCTTCTGATTATTTCTGCCTCATTCTGACACCTGCCACAGCAACTGTCAGCTCACCAGAGGTGGTGTCCTTTGCTGACCCTTGCATGTCTCAAGGAAAGGAGGCCTCCTGCTCTCTAGGGGGAGTGACTACTCAGTGTTATCATCTGCATACTCCTGCTTGATAGTAGTTAAGGTAAAGAAGAGGCATGCCCTCCTTCCTCAGGAAGTTGCTGGGTTACTGGGTACCATACCTGAGGTCCTGGGGTACTTGTTTCTCTCTGAAACATCTTAGGCACCTCAGCACACAGAGGTGCAGTTACTCTGGTGATCTGCGCTGGTTTTGCCTTTCACCATGACCCCTCTTTTTCCCTTCTTCACTTTTAAACACTGCTCTTGGTGGGTTCTCTGATAACCACAAACACAGAAGATTTCCAGGGCTTCTTGATGTGTTGTTAAGGCTACTCTGATGGTTGCAAAGTTCTTGTGAGTCAGTATGTCAGAAGCACAGGTCTGTCAGGGCTTAGACTTCCTCAGGGTTTTGGGTGCTGCTTCGCTGGACATAGTCTTGTGATCATGCCCTGGGCTCCATTAGGAAGAGCCATGCCAGCTGGTTGAGGGAGGTGATCCTTCCCCGCTACTCAGCACTGGTGATGCCAAATCTGGAGTTCTGGGTCCTGTACTGGACTCCCCAGTACAAGAGAAATATATGGATTTACTAGAGCAAGTCTTGTGAACAGCCACAAAGGTGATTGAGGGAGTGGAACAGCTTTCATTTGAAGAAAGGCTGAGAGAGCTGGGGCTGTTCAGCCTGGAGAAAAGACGGCTTAGTGGGGGATGTTCTCAGCACGTTCTTTTGTTGTTGGTTTGGGTTTTTTTAGGATGGAGAGAAAAGAATAGCATGAGCTATTCAAGAAATATGCACACCATGGTTTCATACAATGTCATCATGATGCTTGATTCTCTAGTCTTTTCCTAATAATTGCCAATGTTTTATTTGTGCTGCTCACAGTGACTCCTGCATCTTTTTTTCTGAGGTTGTAGTAACTAATCTGAGGCCTGCTTTTGTAAGTGTTCAGTTAAGGTTATTTTCCGCATGCATGCTATTTTGTATTTATCATGTTGGATTTTAACTGCTATTTTATGGCCAAGTCACCATAGTGTGAGGCACTTTTGCAACTTTTCCTATGTTTTGTTGTTTTTGAATACCTTCAATAATATTAAAAACCCATCAAACATTGCTACATCACTACTTCACTCCTTTTTACAAAACATTCAGGAAGACATTGAGTAAATACTCTGAAGTTCTTCAGTGCAGTCCCTTCAGTGTAAAAGTTGATAATTTATTTGCTGGTTTTCACTTCTTATTTTTACCTTTTACCAGTTCAGTTTGCCTCCAGTTCTCTGGAGCTGTCCTGGTGTTTGGAAAGTGATCAAAATCAACACACATAATCCAGAACTCTTACAGGATGCTTGAGCATAGTTTATTGAACCTGCTGTTTAAAAATATCTCAATATTAGTGCCTGTGGCTTTATATATTTGTGAGCTAATATTTTGGAACAGAAAACTATACTGTAGTTATTCTGTAACATAATGTAAATATATCATTTAGCTTTTCCTTTAATAGAGAACAGATATTTTTATTTAACGGTTCTGCTTTTCCTTTATTAAAATTATCAGTTTTACATACTCTCATAATAATTGATCACATTAACTGTTAGACTTCTTTCATGCCTAACATGCAGAAAAACCTTGGGTCTCCTGAAATGTAGTGTATTCATCTTCTGCCCTTACTAGCATATTATAATTCTGATGTGAACTAATTGCTGTCATTGCTAATATTTTCTGTGTATGTGCAAGCCTGAATATTTTAACATGGACTTTCACATCCCTTCCAGTCAGGTTAGTCTTGTATGCAGTTTATACTTCTTTCACAGTTGTGTTTATTTCTTCATTTTTAGGGCAACTTCGAAAATGTTTTCAATATATGTTCTTATTTGACTGCTTTTAAATTTGAGGCAGAAGTGCTTGAATGTTGTAAGATTACTGCCTTAATAGTCTGAGTGAAATTAATTTTTATTGCCTGGGACTTAGTCTGTTTACATACACCATACAATTATTTGGGTCTCTTTGGATTTTCCACATTTAAAATGTCAGTTTAATTGCAGTTTACTTTAGACTTGTGTGGTATTGTTCTGAAGAGGATGTAGTGTGGTCTTAGCCGGAGTTAAATATGTCTGGTTTTACTTTTACGGTGGCATGGGAAAAGAGGCTTTTATTTTAACATGCTCTAATCCCTTTCTCACTGGCCTTATATTAAAAAAAAAAAAATAGAAAAAAGAAATTGAGATAGTAATAATGATCAGCTGCCCCTTTTAGAGAAAATGCTGTGATGATCAGGAATTACTACTTCTGTTGTGGGTTTCTGATGTTGATATTTATGGTCAAAACATAATAGGGAAGAATAACAAGGGTGAATGATTTATTTATTCTCTATCTCTGGTGCTTTTCACTTGTCTCATCACTGAAAAAGACAAAGACATAGCTTATTGTCATCTCATCCAGTTAAGAGGCTCAAATCACTGCAAACACATGCCATTGTTGGGCTATATTGTGCTTTATAGAGTCATAGAATGGTTTTGGTTGGAAGAGACCTTTCAGATCAAGTCCAACTGCTAACCCAGCACTGCCAGGTCACCACTAAACCATGTCTCTCAGCACCATGTCTACACATCTTTTAAATACCCCCAGGGATGGTTACTCCACCACCTCCCTGGGCAGCCTGTTCCAGTGCTTTACAACCCTTTCAGTGAAGGAATTTTTCCTGATATCCAACCTAAACCTCCCCTGGCACAACTTGAGGCCATTTCCTCTTGTCCTGTCGCTTGTTACATGGGAGAACAGACCAAAACCCACCTCACTACAACCTCCTTTCAGGTAGTTTAAAGAGCAATAAAGTCTCCCCTGAACTTCCGTTTCTCCAACGTAGACAATGCCAGTTCTCTCAGCTGCTCCTCATAAGACTTCACCAGCTTTCTTGCCCTTCTGTGGGGACACTCCACCACCTTCTTGTAGTCCGGGGCCAAAAACTGAACACAGTATTCAAGGTGTGGCCTCACCAGTGCCGAGTGGAGGGGACCAATTGCTTCTCTAGTCCTGCTGGCTACACTACTTCTGACAAGCCAGGAAGCTGTTGGCCTTTTTGGCCACCTGGTCACACTGCTGGCTCATGTTCAGCCAGCTGTTGACCAACACCCTTTTCCAGGCCCTTTTCCACTGGGCAGCTTTCCAGCCACTCTTCCCCAAGCCTGTAGCGTTGCATGGGGTTGTTGTGACCCAAATACAGGACCCAGCATGTAGTCTTGTTGAATCTCATACCATTGGCTTTGGCCCATCAGCCCAGCCTGTCCAGATCCCTCTGTATAGTCTCCCCACCTTCAAGCATATCAACATACCCACCTAACTTGGTGTCATCTGCAAACTTAACTGAGGGTGCCCTCAATTCCCTCATCCACATCCTTGATAAAGATATTTAAGAGAACTTGCCCCAGAACCGAGCCCTGGGGAACACATCTGTGACTGCCACCAACTGGATTTAATTCCATTCACCACCACTCTTTGGGCCTGGCCATCCAGACATTTTTTTATCCAGCGACGCATGTGCCCATCCAAGCAGATGGATGAGCAGACAGTTTCTCCAGGAGAATGATGTGGAAAACAGGGTCCAAATCTTTACTGAAGTCTAGTTAGGCAACATCCACAGCCTTTCCCTCATCCACTAGGTGAATCACACAGGCATAGAAGGAGATCTGGTTGGTCAAGCAGGACCTGACTTTCATAAACCCATCCTGACTGGGCCTGATCGCCTGATTGTCCCGTATGTGCCACATGATGGCACTCAATATGATGTGCTCCATAACCTTGCCTGGCACCAAGTTCAGGCTGACAGGTCTGTAGTTCTCCAGATCCTCCTTCTGGCCCTTCTTGTGGATGGGTGTCACATTTGCTAACCTCCAGTCAACTGGGACCTTCCCAGTTAGCCAGGACTGCTGGTAAATGATGGAAAGGGGCTTTGTGAGCCCTTCTGCTAGCTCACTCAGTACCCTCAGGTAGATCCTGTCTGGCCCCATACACTTGTGTGCATCTAAATGGTGTTGTAGGTCACTAAGCCTTTCTGCTTACAGGGGACCTGTCAGCATTGTAACAGAATCAAAGTGTTTTCTTGACTAATTAGACTCTACTATGGTTGAAATAAAGGTGACAATATGTAGTGGTAAGATGAGAATTAAGGAAGGAAGAGAATGATCGTACAAACGGGTGTTAGAGAGTGACCCAGGTTCTTTATTTTCCACGTGTGTTCAGGAATAATCTCAAAGGTGCTGGAGGAGATGGTCGCTAAGTCTCCTCTTTCTGTAGAAGGAAGGGCCAAAAATTGTTAGGGATCATTGGGTCACTGCTGATGGTCCTTGGGTCACTCCCTCCAGATCTCTTATCCCTCTTACTGATCCCATTCAGTGAAAGAAAAGATTCCGTGATACAGTAGACAGCACTCAGTCAGATTATATCTTGATTATTTAAAATGTGAATTTTCCTTCCTTTTCTGGAGTCTTTCATCTTATTGTCATATTATTCAGTGATTTTAGCAGCACATTCGAAGGTCCCTTATTGCAGTTATTTTAAAATATCCATTTTCCTGCAGTCAACTTGCTTTGATTCTATTCAATTTTGCTAATGGTTGTGGTTAATTTTTTGGCAGAGTCTGTAATGGCTGTTTGTTTCCTGATGACATTTAAACCCAGACCTCTGCACAAAAGAAAGGGATTATTAGTTTGAGAGTTGTCCATGATCAAGAACAAGGCATGATTTACAGCGTTGTTTACTACCTCAGTGATAATTATTGGAAAATAAAGTTTATGTTTGGTAAAAATGTGTGAAGTAATAATGTATTGTGGTCATAATTTTGTCAAAAAAATCACAAGCAAAGTCTATTTAATTTTTGTGGTTTCTGATATACCTGACACCTGAGAAACATTGATTTTATATGAATTAAAACTTAGCTTCTTGTATATTTTACCTTGTTGTTGCTGAAAGTTGAACTTTGGTTTCACAGTTCCCTTTCAGCTAGTGGATGATTTTACAACGCTTTCTGTTCATACTGTCCTTGGGCTTTCATTTCTTGTTCTGAATTACCTTACTTTATTTTAAAGTCAGGAGGATAATGTGTCATAACTGTTTTCCTTTTCCTCTTTTCCTTTTCCCTTTTTCACTCTTTTCCTTCCCTTTTCCTTTTTTTTTTTTCTTTTTCCTTCCCTTTCCCTTTCCAGTCCTTTCCAGTCCTTTCCCCCTTTCCAGTCCTTTCCCCCTTTCCAGTCCTTTTCTCCTTTTCCTTATGAATTTTTACTCCCTTTACACAGTAAGGAGGAACCTGATAATGAAAAACCTCTGAAAGTGATCCTGTCTGTAGTGGGTTGGCCCAGTTACTGTGAATACTTGTAGTCTAAGAGTTTAATTATGGGAACAGGGTCTTTTCTGGTTACTCAGTGGAAGCTCACACTACTTTACCAAACATTTTGCTCTTGTTAGACTTGTGTGCAAGACATTGTCCCAAAGAACCACAGATATTTAACTTGCTGTAGCCTCATTACTGCTGTCCATGTCCAAAGCAGTGTTTTCCCCTAACTCATACTGAAAGAGCATGTTTAGGTTTGCATGCCTTCTTCAGTGCCAAGATGTCATACTTCTCAAGGGGAAATTTTGGTTAGAGTAACATTAGGTTGAGTGAATTTTACATATGCCAAGCCAGTAATGATTAACCATTTAATAGAATCTTAAAAGGGCTCTCCAGCTGGGGAATTGTGTCAGAGTTGGAATGTAATTCATATTAAATGAATGATTACTATCTTTTTCTACAGTTTTCTCTGTGATACCCTATATGCTAGAAAAAACAATTTTCTTGTGTAAAATATGTTAAACTTTCTACTTCAGATACCCTTCAGAGTTAAGGCAGTACCACTCAAAAGCAGCAACTGGCCACATGAGGGAGATGAGGTTTCTGAGAAGAGGTTGGGTCTATGGGCTCCAGGAATGGGTTGGGTCCACAGCTTGGGTTCGCTGAAGCTGCAGTTTGTGCCATCACAGTCCAGTGACCTTTCCAACAGCAAGGTTTGTGAACCACCAAGTGTTACCAACTTCATACCAGTTCTCCTAGATCACAGTCACAGTATTGGTGAGAGGCTGAAGTGGCAAGCATACATCTGGAGATGCTAGGACAAAAATGCCATCATTAAAAATATATATAATGGGCTTGATTTAAAGAAGGAACTATTTCTCTATTGTCTACAGCCATAATGTTTGTATTTTGCAAGATGCATAAAGATGCTTACCTATAGTTTTATATTGTGTTCTGTGACAAGAATGTGTGTTTGTGATTTTCAGTGGTATCCCATGTCATGCTGTCATGATGTGATTTAATGTCCAAGTCTCTCTGATCATCACTACAGCAATCTTTATGAGAACTTTCATTGCCTTTCTGAAAGCAGCTGCACAAAATCTACAGAAAAATAGTCTGTTACATACCCATCTAGAGAGCCACACTGTGGCAGCTCATCATCCTTTAAACCACTGTGGAAAAAACCTGCTTACATAGTAGGGGAAAAAGTGACACTACTGAAGTACGGGAGAAGAGATATGGAGAGCAGCAGACATAACGCAGAATTTGCTAAGCTCTGTCAGACCGTCAAGAATGATGGTCAAGGGTCCTGGATACTCCTCAATCAAAGCAGGAAAGCCACAACTTCTCTGTAAGATGTTACACCAGTGTTAAGCAAAAGTGAATGCTATGTGCTATTATGCATACTATTAATGCCCAAATACTCCCCATCTCAAAGGTGTGGATAACATCAGAAGAGTCTCTGGGAATCTAATTCCTAAAGCAATCTAAGTTCAGATAAGGGTAAAAAGCACATTTCAACTAGGCAATCATAGTGATGACTCACATCAAAGATTGCTTCCAACACAGTTTCAAGACAGCGACAGGCTTTGTGGTTATGGTGCTCTTTGGTGGAACAGGCTGCTTTTAATATTGTCAAAAACAGTGCACTGTAAATTAATAACGTATTTACTGATGGGTACACACGCCAAATGCAGACATGCAGTGACGCAAAGTAGCAGCTCTTGCAGTGGGATAGTGGAGTCCTTCAGAGTTTGACACGACTGCTGTTTAATGTTTCTATCAGCAATATTCTGCTAATTTTTACAAAAAGGTCATGAGAAGGGGCAAGAGCCACTGTCCATTCTGCAGACTGTGACTCAGTCCAGAAAGCCTGTCTTCTGTTTCTACCTGAAGATCCACCCTACTGAGAAGCCTTTGAGTATCAGCTTCTACAGCATCAAACAAATATAGCAACATTTTGAAATATGCTGAAAAGTCCCAAGCTTTACATACTATGTATGTCTGCTATCCAAATGAAGGGTGTAGAAACATCTTATTTCAGGGTACTTGGGGAGAATACTCTTGAGCCGTGGTGAAATAAAGAAGGAACCTCTGTGTTAAATGGAGCTCTCAACACATTGGTCATTAGACCATTACTGGAAATAAGAGAAAAGGAGTGTGGCCAAGAATCAAGAACTATTGACAGGAGCCATTCCTACATACATGTTGTATGAGAGTTTCTTAGCATGTCTGGTATCTCTCCTGCTTTGCAACAACATCCTCAGACCCACATTTCAAGACAGAAATATAGGAATTGACAGGTCAATTTGTTATCAAATGTTCTTTAGCACAATTCCAGTCCAGCTTAGCCTGTTTGATGTTGAGTAATGGAGGATTTGAGGTCTGAATATGTAGTGTCAGGAGGGGCTGAAACTTCTAAAAACTCTGTAGTTGTGGAAGGTTGAAATGATACATTTTTATTTATTTATTTAAAATAGTGGGATAAATTGAAGAAAGGATACTTGATTACAGCAGTATAACAAATTTGCAGCTGATACAGTAGAACCACTACAATATACCAAAATCTTTTTACATGCTTAGTAGTCTGTCTTACGTCAAAGTTGAAAAGCAACATCATCGTACTGTACCTCATATCCACTACTGAGTTTTAGTAAGTACCTAGCAAGCACCTCACAGGTGGAGTGGATCATTCAGTCTGGCTATAAAGTAAAACCATATTCAAGCGCAGAAAATTATCTGATATGAACAGATATCAAACACCTTGTTTCATTGGGATATCAGCTGAAAGATTGGAAGAGTAGAAAAGCAAAGTTTTCCAACTGACTTTTTGCTACTTTATTTTCTTATTATACCTCTTGTACTTTGCAGTTCCCTTTCATTTCATGCCATTGAACTTCTTAACTCTTGAGCATATGGGATGGTTGAGCAGCATCAAAAAAAGTATGAGTGATCAGGAAGGAGTTGGATTAATCTTAATGGAGGAATTGGAGAAAGATGAGTGGAGAACGGAAGTGGACTTCCTTCTCCATCCAGTTCTGTCTCCATGATGGAGAGGAACACCTCTCCTGTCTTGTAGGTACATGTACATTAGGGTTCAATTTTGACTGGAGTCATCACATGCAGGTGTAAAGAAAACAAATTGACAATAAGAGAAGTGAGCAGCAAATTATTACTGCTCATACCTGCTTGAGAGCTTGAGTTATGTACTGTGTATATACAGCTGTTAGATCATGAATAGGCTTGTAAGTCAACTAAAACTGATGGAAAGGCTTACACAGAGACATAACTATACGCAAACTGGCACATTTTCAGAATTGCCTACTTATGTGTGCAAAATCCATGTCCCAAATCTAGTTGCATTTTCTCAAATATGTCATGGAGTTTGGAACATACGCATACCAACAAATATATGATCTTTTGTATGTATAGTGAAGGAATCCCTTTTGCTGTTACAGGTTGGGCAGTGCATTTGTGGAGTTTCTTCCATAAAGTTAGTGTGGGTGCTAGTACCCTTTAAAAGAAGCTAACAGTAAATTGTATTTATGAGCTGTGATTTTCTGAAGTTTTTCATGTCCAAATAAATGTATGAGCTTAAAATGTAGTGTTGTAATGGAATTTGACATACATCATGTAAATGCACATGAAGTATAATCTTACTAAGCCAAAATACTTGGCTGAACTTGGGCTTTTTTGAGTAATGTTGCATTATATTAAATTGTGAATTTTTAGTGCATCAGGATGAATGAAATCTCTGCATTGAAATTTAGGCCTTGTGGAGGGTCTTGGCAAATTGTTTAGTAATGCAGTTCACAATTAGAACCCACCAGTCTCAAGAGAACTGTACTCTGCTTGTATATAGAGTGTTAATACAATTAAATTTTGAAAAGATAAATTTGAAGTTCAATTTGAAAAGTTTGGAGTATTGTGTAGTTCTCAAACCATGTATTATCTTGAAATTGCACTTCTTAAATATAATGTAAATTTTGCAACACTTTCAGAGATTAATTCTTCCTAAATTGATTTTCTGCAGTGGTTAGCAGTAACCTGAAGACAGTTCAGAATTAAATGCTGTTTTTTAATGTTATTCTAAAGTGAATTTGACATGCTTCTTTTTTGTCTTACTGTCTTGCACAGGTATCATTTTTCTTGTTCATTATTTTTGTGGTGTATACCATGCTGCCCTTCAACATGCGGGATGCTATAGTTGCCAGCGTCTTGACCTCTGCATCTCATACGATTGTGCTGAGCGTCTGTCTATCAGGTACAGCAGTTGTGAAGGAACACTTGGTTTGGCAGGTAGGTGCTTTGTGGAATTAATGATTAATTGTGCACTGAATAGCCTGGTAAATGAGCCAGGAGTGCCTCCATGGGTGCTTGGGAGTATAAACTTAATTCTCTCTTCATTCCTGAATTGCTACAGACTTAATTCATGGGTAGTCATTTTCTAATAACGAGGGTGTCAGTAACGTTACGTCTTGATGAATTGCACGCTTAAGTGGTAGAAATCTACAGCCACGTAGCACTTACCAGTGTAAAAACTGACTTGGCTCACAAAATTATGTCATGCATATGTATTGTGGTTAGATGCATTATCGCTCTGGTATGTAAACCACAGTCCTCACCTCATTAAAGCCTAACTTGCAAGACCAAGGATTTTTTTCCAGCTATCCCAGTGTTATCTTTGATTCAAACAAGCACTGTTCCTTTGAATATTCTGAGGTCTGCTGGGTTAAAGATCTGTTGTGAAGTTATTGCCTTCTCCAAGTCTGCTGTAAAGCTTGTACTTCTGTAATTCTCAGCCATTTATAGGAATTTTACACCTTATCCTGGTTGGGCCTCCTTATTGAAGGGGACTGGTTGGCTCCAGACTCCTTGACACTTAGTGAACCCATCTGTGTTTGCAGCTGTTAAATGTTGAAATACTACTGTTTTTTATTGTAGTACTGTGATGGTCCCAGCTGTTGTTGATAGAAATCTGTATTTTTAAGGGAAAAAAAACCCAACAGCATTTTGAAAAACAAATGCACATTGTTTTTTTAATATAGTTACGTCATTTTAGGGGAACAGAATTATTTTAAGTTTTACATGAAAATGATGCTGAAGCTTTAAAGTATGTGCATTTTTATAAACGTACCAGTAGAACAAGAAATACAGACATGCTATTTATGTTGAATAGCATGAAGAATGGAGCAAATAGTTTCTACTTTAAGTTACTTGAGCCTTATTTTGAAAAGCATTGAGGCTCAAAGAATAACTTCAAAACTTTATAGAAGTCATGTCTTGTAAGTTGTTGTGCAGTAAAATACATTTTAGTTCCAGATATGGCTTCAGGTCTGTATTATATGGAATATTTAAACTGAAGTCCCATAAACAAAATATGTTCTAAAATGTAGTTCACTGTAGAAATTTTAAATGGTGAGATAAATGGGTTTGCTTTTGTCTTGATGATTTTTGTGGTTTTTGTGGTGGTTTCCAGGTTGAGCAGTATGTTAAACAAGGACCGTGGTCATCTGCTGTCAAGGCAGTATTTTAATAATTCAATAATACAGTTATTGATAATTGTACTGGTATAAATCAGGGGGAATGTTATTCTTGGTTTTATGTCAACCTTTAGCTTTTATTCTCGATGTAGATACGCTGCTAGAACAGTATTAATGTTTGCCACACTTTCCCTTGGGTTAAAGTTGCTGTTTGCAGAATTTATTTATTTATTTTTCCTGCCTATTTTTCTAGACCATTAAATTTAGTATATCTAAACCAGTACTTTCAGAAGATGTTACATTTTTAGACATGTCATGTCTCCAGACTCAAAATAAGTAAATCATGGGCTGTGATGTACAATTAGTGTCTTTCGTCTCTTCTGTAAATTCCTGTTTCATTGAGAAAGAGTGGAAGTTTTAGAGCAATTTGTAAATTTGTTAAGAATGTTTAATTTCCAGGATGTTATTAATATTCTAATGTCTCATTGTAAAATGTATTAAATATTCTGAATAGTTTGGCAGTTATTGAAAGTACTAAGTGCACTGCATTCTCACAAATGTGTGGAAGGGACCAAATGCCACTGTTGCAGTTTATTGGCCCTCTACACTTTTAGATTACTATTATTTATACTTTGGAGAGTAAGCAAAACACTTTAGTTTATGTTCTTTACTTTTGAAAATTGAGACCACAAATAAAGGATTAGATTAGAGATAATGATTACATTAAAAAGGCAAATAACATTTGCCAATGATACACCTCAAGTTAATATAGGTTAAGTGTTTGTAATTAACAACAACAACAACAAAGAGCTGGGGTATAATTGTTTAAAAAGACCTTGCTGTTGAATGGTTGGGGTTTTTTTTAAATAAAACAATATATATATT
>WTSP01009078.1:7543-25826 GCA_025331215.1 Actenoides lindsayi
TAAGATTATTATTATTTATTATTATTATCTTTAGAAAATAATAATGATTCAGTGAACACAATTTCTTCCCAGAGTTTTCTGTGCCCATTCAATCAATACAAGAAGAATGGAAAAAATGTGTATTTGTCCAATTTTATTTACACTTTACCTGCGTCTGTTTTCTTAGATTAAGCCTTTGTGCCTTCTTTTTTTTTTTTTTCTTTGCAACCAGTTGTACATTATTAATGTGCTAAAACATCAAATGAACTCTCTTCTTTCCTGCTGTGAAGTAAAAATGGTGCAACAATCACATTTCATTTTTCTAAAACTGAAGTTGGAGACCTTGAGATAAAGTAGTACTTGTAGATGGTTCAGTGAGAACTAGATGTGATAGGTTTGGAGACGTTCTGAAAGAAGGCCTGTTAAACATTATTATCAGCAACAGAAGCTCACTTTAACAGTGCTTAGGACTTAGATTCTGAATGAAGCAGGGCTGTCAAACCCATTTTGGGCAATAGAAATGTTTTGACTCAGTTCTCTTTTTCAGATATAGCCTCAAGTGGCACAGAAGTCACTTTGATGTTTCCAAGCTAATCCCTCTTGAGACCCCATAACATGGTCCCTAGTAGTTTGCCATAGCACTGAGACATTTGCTACTCCACTAATGCAGAGTAATGAATAGTGCCAGAGTTTTAGATATTCGTTTCTAATGTCTACATGAGTAAGAGGGCTGTAAGTGTGAAATGCTCTGCAGAAAGAATGGGCACAAACCAAAATTAAATTAAATTAAATTACAAAAAGAATTGCCTCTATTTAGTTGCATAAAAGACTGCACCAAAGTATTTTCTGCTGTCTTCTAAGCCCCTACAATCCTTGGAAACAAACTGGATATCCCACCAGGGAACTGTGGTTAAACGGGGTAATTGTCTGCATAATTTTTATGTGAGCTAGGTATCTACATCATTCATGTATGTTTCCCTTTCTCATAAGATTTCTGCTTAAAAAAAACCTGAAGGTCTGCCGTTAAGCCTTGGGAATTAAAGTCTTAATTGAAGTTTGATTAACAAGAAACTCAAGCTGCTATTTCTCAGCTCCTAGATACAGATTGAGAGCTCCTCTTGCACCAGAACTTGTAGATCTTTCTAAGGCCACTGGTTCTTCAATAATTCATTATTATCATGGCACTGTAGTGGGATAAATTGTTACTTTATACGGCATTCCTCTGTGTTAGCTCCCGTCTTCCAGTAGCAACTATTGTGGATGTGGTCTTCTTCATCCAAAAAGTACAGTGTGGAGGTGGAGCTCCATCTGCAGCGTAATCGTCCACTAGAGAAACAGACCATGCTAATGAGATGCGTTTCTGTAGCATTCAGTCTTTAATGTGTTTGTAAAGAAAGCATAAGACACTTCTCTTAACACCTTTTGGAAGCATACTCTTAAAGAATGGAGAGCTGTAACTGGGCTGGCATCTGTGCAGCTACTAATCAGATATAGTTTACCTACAGAGACCATTTTCTACAAGATGTATGTGTGGCAGAGGATACTAAGTAAAAGGAAAGTCTTCCCCAAAGATTCATGTAGCTAACAGTCTAAATATAAAAGTGGCAAAAAATTCCAACCAAGAGGAATAATGTATCTGCTGCTTCTTCTCTATCCACATCTCTGTGATCTAGAGATGCTATAGCTGTGGCAGCAGGTAGATACTATAAAAAACTGAACTCCGTGCCAATAATATCAGGGCCCTGGCACATTTGAGAGTCTCTAAAATGCTTGCTGTCCAAATTGTGAAGGAAAAGAGGGTTCTGTGATGCTGACATTATCTGCCTCCTGCTCCTGCTATCTCATACTGCTCTGTGATCAGTGCTACAAAGCCTGGAAGCTTCCAGAAATTTGTCTGTCAGGAGAATGCCAGGTACACTGTAAGAGAACATAATGAGTGAAGCCAAAGATAACTTTCCCCATCTGCATTTTGACAGAAACAAGAATCGACCTGAAATTCTGATTAACATCTAATTCTTATGTGCCAGAATGACATTTACATTAGGCTACAAGACTAAAATAAACTAAAATTAAATACTCTTATACAGCCCTATAGACTTCTGTCTGTGTTGGTGTTCAGGTGAGAAATTTATTCCCAGTAAAATGAGACTCAAAAGGAAATGGCACAGATGTTTTGCAGAATTATATGATATATGCACTGTCAATGGCTGGAAAAGCCTGCCCAAACTGCTCTCTTGTCATCTGATGGATTAGCTGATGAAAGAGGAGGGTTTTGTTTCTACTATCTGATATGATGACAGCTCTCCAAGTTTCCTTATCCTTTTGTCTGGGCAGAGCTGTATTTTCCTATCAGTCCACATCTGGTCCAGGTGGTATGGCTGCGGCATGGTGATTGCAGAAAGGAGCACCAGGATGGCAAAGATAAATGTACTTGTACAGTGAAGCTTGCAAAGTGGCATACACTTCTGAGTATATTATATAGGAACCTCGGTAGGGGATAATTAAGCATCAAATCTGTGTTTCTTTGTGGTGTGAAAACAGTGTTTTGAGAGAGGATAACAGAGGACAGTGGCCACACACAGAGCAGAGTCAGTCTTTCTTCTGTTAAAGCCAGAGGGAAAAGGATTCCGGAGAGAGAACGAGACACAAATGTTTTTACATGAGCTTGAATTTTTAAGGAAAAGGGCAGGAGTGCCCAGCCAGGGCCAGGTTGCTGTCTGTTGTTATGGAAACAGAGGGAGAGTCTCCTGTTCGAAGAGAGAAAAGAGGGGGAGTGAGGAGGAAAGAAAATTGTTCCAGAAGGAAGGTAGGGAGGTGGGAGTTTGAACATGGGAAGAGAACGGATCTGAGTGGCAAGGTCAGACAGAAACAGTAGTGTCAAAACAGTAGTGTCAATGGCCATGATGCCTGAAATGCACTTACAGACCTTGTGCACAGCCATTCCCTTTGTGGGGAGTCAGACTTGCCAGGGTCACTTCCTCAGCCATCAGCTGACTGGAAGAACACCACGGCAGTGCCATGTCTGCCTGCACCCACTTCAGCTGCAAGGCTTACATCTACCTTTGTGCACCGGCTGCCTCAGTGTGCATAATGCTTGTGAGAAGAACTCCTTTCGGTGCCACTGTATCTTGCCATCTTTTTAATAAATTTAACTGATATTAAATGATCTATGAAATTTCATTTTCTGCGCAGGGTACATTATGTGATGAGAGATGCTTCTTCAACAGGGGAAGCCCCTTTCTCCCTCAAGGAACAAGCTTTCTAGTTAGACTGCTACTCCCAAGATGCAATCAGAAAATTCTGGCTTCTGGGTTGAGCAGGTGTCTTTGTCAGAAGTAATGCTTTGATACATCACAATACCCACCCCTTCCCTCCCCCCCCACCCCCCTCCTTTTTTCCTGAATAAAAAGTTCATGCAAGTCAGGCTGTTCATGAGTCAGTGAATTTGTGAGACCATGGCAGTCCCTGCTCCTCCAGCAGTTTTGAACTGGCTGGACAATTTCTATCAAAACTGACAGAAAGATAGATTTTTCAGATGTTACATTCTTACAAGTTCTGTGAAATTAGTTAGCTAGGGGCTGGAAAGAAGCTATAGAAATACTTACACTGAGGGAAAGACAGGAGTATGAACTGAACTATTACTGAATACACACATTCTTGTGGTGAAGAGTGTAGATAGGCGAGAGAGGTTATAAATGCTTTAACTCCTGGAAAAGCTTCAATCAAAGTTTGAACTTTATTAGACATCATCGCACTTCCATTCCCCTTCTCTCTTTCTCTCCACTTATGAGTTCTCTAGTGTTTAATAAGGACAGGAAACATGCTGCAGGCTTAGTTTACTTCATTTAAAAAGCCATTCCGTGAAACACAAATCATTTGGAAACACAACTCTATTAGTTCCAATGTTTGTGGAACTATTTATTATTTAAAGCAAATGATAGTTCCATTACACTGTCACAAAAAATGCTCCCAGTTCTCTCTATTGTCTTTCCATACCTCTTCATCATTTACTCTCTAAAATATTCTTATTTCCCAGATTTTTCCCCGAATTCTAGTTTCAAATCACTGCTTTCCCTGGAAGACATTGTGAACACCCTTGTCTTCTTCCCTCAAAATATTCAGATTTGAAAGGTAACCTCAATACAAAACCCAACAGAATTCTGAAGACAGTGTATATAATCACTAAAAGTCATATGAAAGTCATTTAATTTAAAAGAAAATATCATGCCTTCTTCTATACCTCTTACAAGTCTGTTAACCCTCTGCAATATCAGCTTAGCCTCCTGGTCCATCATTATCACATCCTGTTTTTTGTTTGTTTAGTTGGGGTTTTTTTAATACTGGTAGGAAGGCTTTTGGGAAGTCATAGAATTTGGAGGCTTACAACTGGGGTGACAAATGTTGAGGACTGAATCAGTTTAAATCTGGCTTGATGAAAACTGACTCTCACCTTCAGAAGAGAGAACACTGCTCAACATGTAGTATCCCTGATGAACTACAATCTATTATACTGTTAATTGGACAGCAAGAAATCAAACATAAATCATTCAACAGAATACAGTGATATAAAATCAATTGAGCCATTGCACTGAAAAAAATATTAAGTGCTCTAAATTAGGGAACATTATGCAAAAGAACATAAATGTTAATAAACCGTTTACTGTTTGGTGCTCAATACAGTAATTCATGCAGATTTTAGAAGACTTGCAGAAAAGCACTTCTGGTACAAGCTACTAGAGGCAAGCAACCGCTGACTGTCATATGAGTGTAGGCTCATATGAGTCAAAACTATGTAACAGATGTGTAACCATGTTGATTTTCATCAGATTGTATAGGCACAAAAGGTGCAAGAAGAAACAAAACCTGACTTCTTAAAACTCTTGTTCTCCCCTTACTTATCTGCAGGGATAAAATCCATTAAGTTTAATTCCCAGATGCATTTTAGAAACAGTCTAAATTTAGTTGTTGTGTCATACCTGTAAAATAGATACATCTTCTGTAATTGCAGTACGTTGGCAGTTTCTCACTCACTTAATGTCAGCTGTCCTGACAAAGTTCCCTATTTACTCCATACCCATTTAGCTAGCCTATTCATTTTCACTTATTGCTTTAGATAGTTTTTCTTTTTTTTTTTTTTTTTTTTTTTAGTAAGAATATTTTGGATATAAGAAATTAGGTGAACCTCCTTCTAAAAGCAGACTTTTGGAAAGCGGCATAGATCCCTATTCTTTACTCAGTCACTAAAAACCCACACATGAACAGTATCTTCTAAACAAACCAAGTCTCTTTCAGGAAGACTGTAATGCACTGCTGGAAGACTGATGCAAACAGCCAAGTGTTCAGGTTTATTTTGTAAGTTCTTAATTTCACTGTCCAGTAACACCTTCTGTGGCACCAACTGGGCATATTTGCCGTATAGGGCTCAAAATTGTCACCCAGAAATATGTCTTCTATAAAAATACTAATGTCACCAGTTAAGTCAATACCTATGATGTCTTTAAATATTCTTGTATAATCTATTTTAATTTTGCATATAATTTTACATTCACCCCCCCAAGTCTATATATATAAAATTACTTACATAAAATGCTACACCTAAAATTTCTTTGAATGGGATGTTTCTTCCAGTGCCAACAAATGAAAAACTACAATTGATGATGTTACACCTATGTTTTTTAATTTTAAAATGAGATCAATATTGCTTAAAATAATCTGTTAACTGTTGTTTTTAATAAAAAATATGCTGAAAGCAGCCTGTCGTTCGATTAATTAGGATTCCATATGCTTGCTCCGTATACAAAAACAAATTATGGCTGTAATGAATGTATTAATTCAACACAGCATTAGTTCTTAGACTTTTATCATTACTTTCTGTAAGTGGAATTTTTAAATGCACAGCCTATCTTTAGTACTTGGGAATAGCTCCTGGAAACATGACAGCTGCTTTCCCCTCCCTGCCCCTCCAATTCTACTGAGAATCAAACCATTTATGTACTCAGGATCACTAAGGTAATTATATGTTTTAGTAGCTTCATTAAGAGCTCTGCAAATATATGTAACTATAAAATAATTTCTATTCTCTTCAAACTGTCTAAAAGATGAGGAATTTTTGGTAAAAGAAGGCTAAGGTGCTATGTTTCTTTACTTTAGACATCAACTTCTTACAAATCAGTAGCAAATGATGCACAAAAATCCCTTGGTATCTTAAAGAGGGAAAAATTACATAGGTAAACAGATAAATCTTTAGTACATTTGTCTTTATGGGAGCAGCTCCTGCTGTTGGTCTCTAACCTGGAGGGCATTATTCTTTTCTAAATTGCCAGTAGTGTCCCACAGCACAGTGATAAATAGAAACCACTGAAAGAAATAACATTCATTCTAACATACAAGAACTTTCCAGACAGACATTGGCCTCTGAGAACAAACACTTAGACAAAACAGATTGGTTGCAATTGCAGAATATATCACTCTGGGTCCCTGTGAACAGACATTATCCCAGCTGTGCAAATAAGTGCCTTTATGCCAATCATTAAGTAATAAATATATTTAAGAGATAGTCTAAAACTTTAAGGAAAACGGAGGAAAGATGTGTCTACATCAGCTGTTTTGTATGAAACCAGTGATATATTCCCAAGTGTTACTTTAAAAAATAGCTAATAATATAGGTGCTTATATGTTGTTTTGTGGTAGCAAGTTTTCTTTACCAGACAATAAATAAAACAGAAAAGAAACAAGTGCTACAGAAACGCAATTAAAAGTAACTAGCTTAATAATAGAACAGAAAACTCCCTAGCAATTTTCTTTCTTTATCGTTTCACCTGAAACACATATGCTAAGGAAGAATTTTGTTTATTTCTGGTTACATTAGAGTAACATTTATCTAGGCTGTTTGCTGATTTGCTTGTTAACTGTTTCAAAAGTCTGACTAAAATGTAAACTGCCTTGGGAGATGCAGTTAATCTGCTTTGATTGCTTGTTGCATGATGTGGATTGCTTTTAAGAATTGATGTCACTAATAAGCTGGGTTTTTTTTTAAGGCAGCCAGAACCATAGGAAGGTATTGTGATGCTACCAGCTATTTTCCCTACTGCCATTACCCTGGCCACAAGACTGCAGGATACTACCAGCTATTTTCCCTACTGCCATTACCCTGGCCACAAGACTGCAGGAATTCAAATACCTGGGATGTGCTTTTTGGTGCAGTTAAAGCAACCTTACCCTAACTATTCATTCTGTCCAAAAATTTTCTTGCTTCCTGTGTTTAGACACTAGAAACAGTTAGGCAGACAGTCTTTGTTGGTCCTGTGTGTCTTACAAGGGAAGTTTGGAGCTGAGGCATAGAGGCAGGGAATACATCAGTGACGACAGAGGAGGACAGAGAAGGGAGGTGGAAAAACATGACAGTGTGGCCACTGCCAGGAAAGGGGTGGACACTGATTGTAGGGAGAAGCAAGCAGCCTGATAAGTAGTCCTTGGATGAGCACAGGAGTAGATGACAAAACTGTGCATCTGCATGACATCCCATTTCATCTCAGAAGTTGTATTTTCTCTATGTCATCAGTAGACTCTTATTTACAACCCTGGTTGGGTTTTTTTGGATATAAGATTCAGGACAAAAACTACTTTTATTGACATTTAGATTGAATTAATGAGATGGATTTTATCTAGAACTACACACTTGAAGGTTAATTGGAGGTTGCTTCTATTTTTTCTTTGTGGGTGCACTGTTGTTCAGCAGAAGGAGGTGCTGGAAATAAAAATGTCCATTTTTATTTATTTGTACAAGTACCTTCCTTTTTTAATGTATTATTTAACAACTATTACATATGCATACTATACCTTTTAATTTATTTGATTATCATTTAAAGAATTATACTTTTGTAGTAAAGATTGTATTACACTAATTCAATATGAGATCTCCCTCTGGTGTCAGCCCTGTAGTTAGACAGTCATTTTAGAGCAGTTTAAACAAGTACTGGCTACCAAAACAGTCAGTGGTCTTGCTTCCCTTCCACATCTGGCTGTAGATCCCAAAACAAAGGGTGTGGTGAACTACATCAAAAATAACTCATCAGCACTCCCCCAGAAAACATAAAAGGCATGGAAGAGGCTTGGGGAGGGGCAGGAACAACTGACTATCACTGACACCTCTCTGCAATTTCTGTTTATGCCAGTTTTGATTAGATGATGGACTCTTAAACACACATATTAGATCCAGGTCCAAAATGTAGAACAAAGGAAATCTCTGAGTTCCCTGGGCTTCTGAGGCAGTCTGCAACTTTCCCTGACCTGTTTTCCTGGATGCTTCTTCAACAAACAAATGAATTAAAGACGATAACTGTGCTGACTGGGGCTTTTTAATTTTCCAGAAGGATGCAGATTTCTTAGGCTTCTACTTGTTCTGTATTCATCTCATTTGGTCAGCTTTTCTTCTTTTTTGCTTTACATTTTTTTGTCCTTCCTTTCATTTTCATTTTCTTATCATCTTCCCCATCCATCTGCTCCGGAGTAAAGAATCAAAGCCTTTTCTCCTATTCACTTGTCTCTAGAAATATCAATCATCTGAAAGACTACAGTAAAAATTTTATAATTCTTTCTAACTATATACATCTGTTAATCATACTTTCAAAATACTGCACAGGACACTTCTTTAGCAGACTGTATAGTACTCATTCATATTCATTTACTCCATGTGTGATTGTAATTCATTTAGAAATAGCTGAACTGGCAATAAACTAGCTAGTTTGAATATTGTGCCTTCACAGGCATCCAAAGTCATCTTTGAAATTATGGAAATAGTAAGGATATTTCTTTCACTGAAGCCTGAGCTGCCATATTGATACTGCTGCATGTGTTACCTGTCCTCACTGATATGAGCAGACTAGAAAACAACATGGATTGAAGCATTGTTATAACTTCCACTCAAAACTCTGACTGCAGCACACATTGACCCTTAACGACATGACTAGGCCGTGTCTTTTGAATTTTGCCATGACTGGGATTTTAAATCAGGAACTTCATGAACAGTTAACAGCTGTTTCATCTATGCCTACAATTTTCTCTGATTTATAAACAATAAGAGTACGCACCTCTAAAAATGCGTGGAAAGTGTTTATATCTATTTGCACTGACAGCATTCACAGATTACTTGGTTCATGTGGTTCCATGGGGTTTTTGATATTATTTTTTATTTTTCAGATCTTTGGAATTGCATTAGTATTTCAGTTGGAGAAAAGAAAAATGTCAACACTACGTGAGTAAGTTTTTGCAAAATTCACATTCTTTTGTTTCACTGTGTGGATCAAGAAGCTTTGTATACTTATCCTTGGGGGAGACAAAAATTCCCATGGGATTTTAAATGTCCATATAATTTTATAAATCAACAGTGAGTACACCCAAAGAAGTATCTGCACAGTAAAAGCTCCATCTCTACAGAACTAGATGCTGGTCTGATAATTATAGTCTCCAGTCATTATTAGCATTTTATGGAAAACTCATATGAGCTAAGATCATAGGTTACTAATTCCAAATTATATTTTATTAACCAGAAGTGTATGTTATGTGTGCATTCCTACCTTACCCGTTTAATCATTTAAATGCCATTTCAAAAATCTGGTAGTCATGAATGCAGTTTACATCCTGGAAAATGGGCATACCGACCTGAATGATTTTCAGTTTCAAAATCATGGTAGTGCTTACCAATCACTTACCAGAATGGTGATTATATCAGCACTTGCACAAGAAGAGGGAAAAGTCCAGAAAGCTATGCAGGCAGAAAGAGGGTCAAGAAGAATGGAATTATGGAAATGGTAAACAGACACAGGAGTTGTGTTTACTAATTAATTGAATGAAATCATTTAATAGTAGTAATCTACCTGAGGGGAGAATAAAAAGATTAATAACTCACTAAATTTATGTTGATCAAATCTATGGATGATTTATTAGTTCTTAATATATTGAAACAATGAGACTTTTTCTAAACAAAAATCTTCTCAGACACTCTGATAGTGCAAGAAAACAGTAAAGTATGAAAACAGTTGACTTAGAATTTTTTAATTATTAGTAGATCCTGATGTAATAAAATAAAGTTTAATCATAAAAATATATATGAAAGTGAAATGAACATACATTTAACATATATCTTGGGGATATGACTTCTGGTAATGAAGCAGGGTGGTTGTCTATGTTAACCATATTAAATAAAAAGGCTGTTCAAGAGACAAGAAAAAAAAAAATGATGATGCCTATTTCTTCTTAATTCATGGAACTTTAAAGCAGAAATCTAATGGACAAAGACAAATGGTTGCAAACTAAAATGACAGTGATGTTTGGATATTAGATTTTTACTGAATTGAAAAGAATTATTAAATACTTTGTGAATGAAAGGAACAGTGGAATTACTAGAATATAAGGACAAATAAGAAATTCTCTGCCTCCATAAGGTTTATTGGGAATAAATCAAACCTAAATCAGATCCAACAACGTGTGAAAACTAAAGGTTGTCTGGTCTTTGTGGAGTACTGTCACCCGCTCCTCAAGCAAAGCAAGTGAACACAAATTGGTCTAGCAAGGATAGAGCCAGGGAAACTGTCAGACACTAAACCCAAGGGAGTAGATGCTGACTAGATTATGCATGAAATCCATTCTTCAGGATAACCCATCAACCCAGACATTTTTTTCCACATATAAGCACCATTGCACACTGGAAAGGGAGATCATTCAGTAGTTTTGAAAGCAGGTTTATTAAAGATGTGATAGTAGCTCTTCTTTTTATACTAAAAACCTGAAGACCCAAGGGAATATTTGCATGTCATAACTCAATAGTTTCTAAGACAAGTTTATTAAGGATGTGATAGTAGCTTTTCTGTATCCTCTAAAGCCCTGAAGACCAAAGGGAATATTCTTGTGAAAATCACATTTCACCATAAAGTAGTTTGCCATAAATCTTTTCTTAAGTCAGTAAGACAAAGAGAGGACAGTCCAGGAAACTGATTAGTGAGTGAAAATGTGAGAGAACATGGGACTTGCAGCTGAAAAAAGGGAGTTTCATGGACTCTGCAAAGACAGAGAGGTTGCTTAATATATTGAGCATAACATCTCTTTTCTGGTGGTTTCACAGATCAGAAGGCAAGAAGGAGACTTCGTAAGTAGAAAGCAAAGGTTCTCTCACTTCATTCAGGTTTTCCTCAGTTTTTTTTTGTTAAATAAAGGACACTAAAGAGTCCATCAGAGAAGAAAAATTTGGCTATGTAACTGTTACATCAGTTCACAAGGAACCAAACTATGACTTTTAACGTGTTAAAGTTCAGTTGAAGCCCAAGACAAACAAATGGGTGACAGGAAAAGAAAGAAATAAAAAAAAATAAAAAAAAAAAGATCTTCAGTATGAGTATGTTTCCAGTTGATTAAGATCGGATATAAAAATGAGAGCAGATCATCCTCAACATAATTTATGTATTCTCTTGAGTGCACTAATTAATCTAAGAATAGACCTGCACTAACTTGGTGAGATGGCTTTCATACTAAAGCTGGCATGTGTATCTGTAACTGGACTTGTAACTACATCTTGCTTTTTAGTTTTAGCATTTTCTAAAAAAACCCCAACTTTTTCTTCTGAAGTACCAAATAATGCCTTGTGCAGTCACTGAAACCATACAGGGATCCTAAAAATAATTTTGTTTCCTTGAAGTGAGTTAGAAAGGGAAAGGAAACCCAAGGTAAAGCCCATAGTATTCATGGTGTAGGACAGACCCATGTCATAACCTGTGACTCATTTTGTGATCCACTACAAGTTACCTGCAATTACATGAAGCCGTGCCTGAATAATTAAAGTTTTAAATGCAAAGCTGTGTGAAAATGCAAATTAATGGGTAGCACAAGTTTAATTTTAATGTCACACAACAGAATTCAGAATTCACTTAGAATTCACCCATAAATTTAGGGCCAGCTGTAGCTTTAGGCAGCTATAGATTTCAGGAAAACAACTCTCCACTTTTTAAATTGATATTTTAAATAGAATTGTGAAAACATTCCCCACAATGAGGTCTTGTATTATTTACATATTTCAAATGTGATAACGTCACTACACTAAGTTATAAAGACCTCAGAGAACTAGAGTGGTGAATATTGCTCTTTATCTGCAGTGTCTCTGTAATTGGATTTTCTAGAATAATGTCTTGACAACCTCTGCAGCTAGACCTAGAGACTTTTAAACAGCCCAATCTAGTTCTAAAATCAGAATTTCTCTCCTGCAATTACCTTCTGTTCTTTCTACCCTCTCTGCTGTGTGTTAAATTAGTAGATCTTTCCTAAATTGTACAAGAAAGAATTGATCAAACTGTCTATTTATTTACCAGTGTTCTGCTCTAAAAGTAGTTTGATAGGCAAAAAAAAAAAAAAAATCCATGACAAAGCAGTATTATTTTGGAGAATGGCAATTTCATTTCACATTTTAGTTATTTTTTTAAACTTTTTTGAAATAAGAAGTAAAATAAAGAACCTCAACTGTGTTTTTTTTCCCTCAGACATGTGGATGAATTTTGGATTGTCCCTACTTTGATAATCAAAATTAGTATTGAAAGTAGTTGTTCAAAACTGGTAATTTACATCATCTACACTCATATAAACCAAACTAGTCTCTTAGCTCCTGTTCCATTCAGTTGGATATATTTTCTAAACTTCTTCAAGTCTGAGGGCTTTTTACACTAATTTTAAAAGTACAGGCCTTGAAACTTCCCATGGTAGAGCCACAGTAAAGGTCGTCAACAGTAATGCAGAAAGAAGACCATATATTTGCTCAGTTCCCTTTCAGAGACACAGCTTGCAAAGACAAATTATGAAAGCACATTTAAGTTCACTCACACCAATGTAATTCCAGGCTCCCTGGTCACAAAGGCTGCTGATGCTCAAAGCTGACCCTGCATATGCTAATAACATTATTCAGAGATCATGAAGAAAAGACAAGTTCTTTGTTTCATGCAGCAATACCCCTTTCAATCAACCTCATGCTGAGAACCATTTATTACCATAACATATGACACAGGAAATCTAAAGAGGCAGTAAGGGGTAAATTTTCAGATTATCACATGCCATTCTAGCTGTGACTTTCTCATTAACTTTAAAAGAGTCATGTGGCTTAGATCAGCTCAAAGCTCTGAAATGTACCCCTACACATGCCCCCAAATAAATCTTTACAAACATTATAATTTTCCATATTTCACTTAATTTCTATAAAATAACAGAAGCCACCAACTAAGCAGACTATTCACAAATGTTCTTCAATTGGCGGACAGCCTTACATTGTGTTTAAGGTGACCTTGTAGGATGCATGGGCACAAGCCTCAGCTCTTCAGCAATTTCAGGTCAGTGAGGGACATTAGAGAAAAGAAATTTCTGGACATGATGAACCAGTAACAGTTCTACATTCTACAGTTAGTCGTGCTTAGTATTTATCTCCTTTCAGAAAGAAAAAAACCCCACACATCTAGAAAAGTAACTAAAAGAATGTGGATGTAAATATGAAGAAATTATTTTATAGACACCTTGAGGTGGTGTACAGGTTTAAGCATTCAAAATGAGAATGTAACAAGGATATGCCAGCATTTTATCCTTTCTTATCAAACAGAAAGTTCTTTACTCCTGCTTACCCAAAGCTTGCTGTCTATTATATGCTCAAAGGCCATAATTATTTCAAAAATAGACTTTTGAGAAAACCACATAATTAGTCCAGTGCAGCTGGTATAAAAATTACTGGCAGGAGTAGTAGTATCATTAAAAAATTGGAACCAAAGCATACCAGTTATACTCCAGGGCAAGTAAAACACACAGAACCCCTAGTAAATATTTTAGAATCCAGGATAGTACACACTGAGGACACCCGATTTTTTTTATACACCACCAATCCAGATTCAACAGGAAAACATCTCTGCCAAAATGGAACTATAGTGCAGTCGGGTTTATATAAGTTCAGTAAGGTGATTTGCTTTGAATCTTAAATAGAGTTAGACTGTGGCAGAAGAAAAGCAGGTTTTGTCAGGCAATGATGTTTGAATTTCAAATTTCATTTTAGATATTTTCTTCTCTAATAATTATGAGAAAAACAGTTTGAAATTATGATCTGGAATGCAAACTGATTTGTAATATCCATTTGACTCTGTAGGGAATTTGATACATTAACTTTCTCAGATAAGTGTCCTCTTTAGTTGTGACTTGTAAAATGATTCAGGAGCCTAGCATGGGATGCTTTTAGAACTGAGATGCCTGCATCCAAAAGTACACTTCTAGATATGTCTATTTAGCTTCCTCAAAGGAATTGGACTGCTAGAAACACCAGCATCTTACATTTACATTTCCCAAGTGCTTGAGGTGTAGTTCTGGCCATGTATTTAAGTGCACCATTTCTTTTAAGGCCAAGCAGTTTCTGACTTAGCTGGAGTCATCATGGGATTGGTGAACATGAAAGATCTGAAGGAATCAATCTGGAAATTGCATTTCAAGCTTATCTATCTGCTCTGACACCAGTCTGACACCAAGATTCTACACACAGGAGTGTCAACTTGCACATTATCCTAGCTACTACCAAAAATAGTCTGAGTTTGGGTTCAATGATCCTCATGGTCTTCCAATGTTCAGTCATATACCTCCACAGTGATGAGAGGGACAGAGGTGAAGGAAAATTCCTAACTGAAATTTTTGTAAAGTGCCACACATACCTGGAGACTCACTGCGTGAAAGGGAAAGAGAGTGTTACTTTGGAGATCAGAAATCTTACGTGTTAGATATGCAATTCGGCTGCCCCTGCTCCTTATTGTTCTAAATACCCTGAAGAGAGGGAGAAACTTCTTCTAAAATGGTGATTTTTCTATTACATTAGGGAAATCTGAGCCTAAGCTATATATTTTTTGACTTTTCTTCCTTTTCCCCCCTTCATTTATACTAATAAAAAATAGCAGGTTTGCTTCATCTTATTTTCCATTTATTTGCCTCTTCATCCTACTTGTTTTCTGATTTTTTCCTCTCCTTTCTTTCATACGTTTTTATATATTCTTATATATTTTCTTCCCCTGTCTGTGTCTTTTGTGTGTGAATATTATATCGTTGTCACTGCATTTTTACTGCTCGTGAAAAATAAACACTTGAGAAATAATCACTGCACAGTGGCCTAACAGAAGGCAATCCTTCCTGTAAATATTACTTTTGTGTAATGGGCATGGTCAGATCAGTGGTAGAAATGTTGTGAGACTAATTCATCTACATCAATTTTTTTCATCTACAGAAATATTGCTGTGGTTCTTTCATACGTTAGAGTTCATGTGGAATTAATCTTTTTTTTTTTTTTTTTAAGCTTCTACTCTTTCGTATTTCTGCTTAAGAAAAAACAGACTTCTGTCATAAAGACTCTCTCAAAGTCATCATTCATCTGTGTGTTAAGACTTGTCTGCAAGCTTTCCTTTTCTACATCAATGCCACACACAGTTTTCTTTTTACTCTTGAACACTTTTTGTTCTTCCTATTTTATAATGCATGCATAGTTGTGTTATAAAGACTCATCAAAGTCACCACTGTTCTACATTTATCAGCATTGTACTGTCTTTGTCGTTTATTAGTCTTTAAAAGGTTCTTTATATTTTCTATCTAGTTACATTCTCCCTCATTATTTACTGTTCCTCTATCATCTCTCTCTGATTCACACTACTCTTCTCTTTGTCTTTAATTTTCTGGTCCTCAAATAAATCTTCAAAGTCAAAAGTCCTAGGACTATTTTATTGTAAGTTAGTAATGTGACTTTTTATTAATTAACATTATTTGAATCAACATACCCTTTCCTGCTTTGGAAAGCTAAAGGTATACTTTTGAAGCACTATGGGAGGCTATATCCATGAAATTCCAGTTGATTTTGATGGGAATTGTAGTGCTGTAATCCTGAGATATGCTTTGACACTTCAGTTTAAGGACCTAACAGCACGTTTAATAAAATGGCCACCCACTCTAGATCCCAACTGCTAAATTCTACCCTTGAGCCAACATACAGCTTCCAGCAGCTCAGTGTGCAGTATGCCAAAACAAAAAGTGAAGTTTGCTCATGGAATATGTAATCAGAGTCGTGAGATCAGTCATTTTCATTTGCTTCTGTTTAACACTAGTAAGAATTACTCACAGGCACAGATAAGAAGAGTAAATCTTTTCAATGATTCATATTTTTTATGCATCTCTTATGATAATAGCAAGCTCTGCTCAGCTTGATCATCAATCCCTTTACCGTGTAAATAGAAAAGTAGTTATGCCTCATTTATTAGTTAATCTGTCATTTAGCCAGCAGCAGATGACTCTAGGTAAAGTAGTTCTACCTGGTAATGTGGACTGTGGGAAAGAGCTGTAATATTACCCTTCAACAATATGAAACCTATGACATAAAGAATGAGTTTAGGAAGTGTATTTACACAGCAAGTACTTTTGATAACATTTCCATCCATATTGGATTTTTCACCCAGTGATGAATTTTACTACAAATACTGTGCCAAAATCACAGCCCCGTGCTGTAGTCTCAAGGAACACTGAATATGATAACTGTTGACTAGAACATCCTTACAGACCTTGCAGATGGGACAGGCATTTGAGACTTTTGCTCTACAATAGTTGCTTCCACATGTGTACACCATCACAGAGTTCATCAGTCAGAACAGTGAAAAAGCCAAATATATTAGCAACACTATTTTTTTCATCCAGAACATTTTGTAGTTCTAACTTGCTGATTTTTTTTCTTTTAATTTGTATCCTGCTGTAGTCCTACAGAAGTTGTAGGAAGATGGAAGATACTTCTCACTCTGTTTGCTATGTCTCATTGCAACTCTTTCTTCTCTTTCAGTTTCTTATGTATGTATTTATCTGTTGGATTGTTATAGCCAGGAACGCTAGCAAAAGTATTAGAAGGATTACATAGTCCAAAGATTTATGTAAGACCCAATTCCCCTTTTCTATTTCAATAAAGAAAAACAATCAGAAGTGATAGAGACTCATACAGTTCTGGAAGACAAAGTATTTTTTAGTGTCTTTCATTATTATCTGAAATAGTTTTAAAATGTTAACAAAATTGGCATGATATTTACAAATAAATTGTGAGCTGTTGGGCAGAAGACACGGTGCTGTTTTTTTGAAATTAGGGTGTAAACATACAGCCAAGAATAACTTGGTACTGGTTTCTGCTATGGTATTACAGAAACTAAACATGAATCATCAGAAATCATCCTTCCAAAGCCTCATTTTTTTTTCACAAGGATTTTAAAATCAACTTGATTTCAGGAAACTTTTGTAAGAAAATTTGACAGATTTCCACCTAATAATTGCTGAAATTAGTATCATGTAGAAAAAAAAAAATTGTTTCTAAGTATTCAGGCTTCACTAAAATTTTTGAGAGATTGGTTATTATGTTGTTATTTTATGTTGTTAGGTTATGTTGTCTACTTGCTAGCAATATTTGCTAATAAATCCATAAATTTGTCATTTAATTCCTGCTTTTTACTGCAGCAGAATTTTTCATAACTTCATGTGTAAGATGCGCCATCTATTCCAAAAGCACTAAAACTGTGGAAGACACAGCTTATGACAGCATCACTCCATCAGTTTCCTCAGATCTTTGGTGAGAATTCCTGCAGTTCACAAAAAAGGTTAAATGCTCCTTCCACAATAGCAAGCTCAAGTGGATGGTGGAACCAAGGGAGGCATTGGTGTAGCTTTAGGATAGGAGATATGTGGGTTTACTAGCTTGTCAGCTCTCTTCTCAGTGAAGAAGTAGCAGGCTGCAGATGTAGAATGTGATATTTGTCATGAAGAATATTTGCTGCTACTTTGATCCCTCTTGACCTCTTCTTTTCCTTCTTTTGATACTTCCCTCATTACAAAGCTCAGATATCTGTCTTTAGTATGTGAACATGGTTATCTCCCACTCTTACTGACTCAACATGCTTGAAAGCAAACAAAGCCAAGGATATCCTTGTACCTCCCCAGAAGTATGTTCTCCCTCATTTTCAGTACCAAGCAAAGAACATTTTCACAGAACATTTCTGTAGTTCAATGAAAAGGAATTTAGATATTGAGCTTTATCCTTGATAGCTTTCCATTCTCCACATTCTGGAGTTCTGTGTAGTAACCATCTACAGAACTCAAATCATAGACAGTAGAAACACAAATGTACTCTGGAAACTAGCTGTACTCTTATCCTTGAAACTGAATATTAAAAATCTCATTTGTGAATTTCTTAGTATTTCATAGAAAAAAAATTAATAGAATAGAAAGAAAAGAATAGAAT
>WTSP01009079.1:5707-30206 GCA_025331215.1 Actenoides lindsayi
AACATATTACACTGAAAGCAGTTGCCGCCAAAAAAAAAAAAAAAAACTAGTGATTTAGCGGGGCTTTTCCGCCCCCCCCCCCCCCCCAAGCCTGAGTTAGGTTAACCAGGATATTAGAGCACGTCGTTGCGAGCCTGTTAAAGAAAAGATCTGTTTGTAGTACTCTTAGTCCTGATGTCACAAGAACAGCAAGGACATCAGAAGGAGGAGTCAGATTACAGTAAGAATGGGCAGTGCAGCATGCAGCCGGAGTAAACGCTACATCAGACAGGGATTGTATCAGGGATAAGACTGCCTGCAAAGCGCTCATCCTGAGGAGGCACACTGCTCACTCATGCTTCTCGTGCTGGGAAATTTCCACATAATGTAGAATGAAAGAGCTCTGTTTTACATGTCAGCCCTGTGCGGGAGCTAATGCTGAATACGCAGCGGTGGGATCCTGACTGCATGATTAATGAGAAACATAATGTATTTTGGTAAGTGTTAACTGTGATGTAATTCTGCTTCTGCTCACATTATCAATAGGAGCGATTATTATAAATTTCGGTTTCAAGAACATTTCGTGCTGGCACACACCTAAAACTGACAACTGGGGAATCCTGCCGGCTGCGCAGTTTGAAAGGATTCCATTGTCTGGGAAATTTTCTGTTTGAGTGGGCTACTGCGTAGTTTTAGTGGCTTGAAAAATAAGCTAGATAGGATGAACTCATCCTAGGTTTGTTTTATATGAACTGCTGAGAGGGGATGAGAAATGGTTGTGAGGCATGGGAAGTTTTAGATGAACTTAATGTAATGGACGAGCTGCTACTGCACTGTCTGTGGTGGGGAGGCACAGTAAGCCTTAGTATTTCATTAAGCTTTTAGTTTAAAGAATTCAAAGATGCAAAGGCAAAACAACTCTTTATTTGCAGTGCTGTGTTGCCAAGTACTCTGCATTATGCAGATCACCGGTGTGGGGCTGGCTCCTCGCATGCCATGAAATGCATATTATTTTAAGCCTTTAGAGGTCTTGGAGCTGTTAAATATTTGTGCAGAGTTTAGTTTTGTTGCCTGATGGAAATCTTCCTTAGGCTTACAGCTGAGCTGGCTGCATAACCTGAAAACATGCTGGAGCGTAGAGCTATGTCTAAGCAGTGTAGTGCTGCAGTACTGGGCTGGGATGTACAACAGCAAAATAATGCTGCAAGTTAGTGCTGCTAAATGGCAAAAAAAAAAAAGAGAGAGAAAATTTAGTGGTGTCATGGAAAAATGCTATTCTTGGCTACTTGAAATCTCATATAGCCTCAATATTAATTTATAGCTGCATAACACTTAGGATGAATACAGAGCAGAGAGTTAGAGGATTTCTGGGACGTTCAGCAGATTTCTGTTTCATTAAATATTGAATCAGAAGTTCACTTCAAGCTTTAAGAGAAGAACTTTTGTAATATTCTGAGCCCTGTCACAAAAGTACTGCGTTTTATGATGTGCTAAGCATTATTTTCATAAAAGTAAAAATATTGCAGGGGGATGTTGTCTTTAACAGTGAAACCCAGATTGATACAGATATAAACTGTCCTAACAGAAGAAATGTAAACTGACTGAGTTGTCAGAACACAGTCCCTTTCAAAGATAAATTTACAATGTTTTAGCTTTACTGCATTTTCCAAGAACTGAAGAAGAATAGACGAGCATTATGGTTTTATGCTTGAATAATTTGGATTAAGTCTCTGCTCCATTAAAAATGTGGCAATAGGTTAATTTTGTTCTCATTTATTTGGGTTATTTTTCTACCATTAATATCATAGCAAGCATGAGATGGATTTTCCTTTCTTACAGTCAGTTTTGCAACAATTGCTTGTGTGGCTAGGATTAGAAGTTACGGCTTCCTGAAGTTGTTACGGGTTAGGGCATTAGGTATATGTTAACTCTATGGTACATAATTTAATAATTTTTTTTCTGTCTCTAATTTTCAGAAATATATTATGTTGATCAAACTTATTTTGGTGCTACTTCTTTGAAAAAATACAAGCCACTGATTAACATGCTTATTTGTTTTCTGGTGCAACACAAGTTTTTAATTAGAACAAACTGGATTGTGCTTTCCGCTTTGTGGGAAATTTCACTTCTGAGAGCAGAGCTGAAAGTTTCTGTTAGGCAGGTTCTCAGTCTGCTTTGTTCAGTCTGATACTTTCTATAATGTTAAGTTTTAAATGAATGTTCTTGTTTATGTCTTTTGCATGACAAAGCATGAGCTAATGGGGATAATATTTACCTGGGTGTTTTCCTCCTGTGTCTGTTAGAAACCAGAACATCTGTAATCTCACCTGTCCCTGTTGTAACTCTTACTACACAAAGCGGTATTACACAGAGAGAAAGATGAAAGCTTGACTGCGTACATCGTGCACCTACTTTCATTTAAATTGCTGTAGCCATCACGTAGAAAATATCAGACTTTTATGTTTTTTGAGGAAAAATAAATTCCTTTTAACGTTAGTAAAGCATTCTGTAGTATTTCTTTCTCTGTGCATGCTACTATTGGGCCACCTAGAGAATAGGAAGGGAAGAAAAAGAAATTATTTCTGTATGTTTGTATGCATCTTGCTTTTTTTTTCCTGGGACTTCTTGTCTAATTGCTGCTGAGGTAAGATGGCATAGCGGGAACACAAATGTACAGAATTAAGGTTGAAATAAATACAGAAATAATTACTGTGGAAAGTAAGACCTAACCCTCTGAAAGGTATTATTTTTATAGATCGAGTATTAATGGGTGAAGCGAGCTTCTTAACCATCACAGACAAAAGTTGTTAAATTCAGGAACTGGTCATAGCATTTCTTCCTCTCTTTAAAGCTGTAGCCTTGTAGAAGATTTTGGGCTGAGATATTCTACTATTTTACTACATTCTACTATGTATATTCTACTATTTGAGCTGAGCCTTCAAATACTTAAACTTTCTGTGACCCTTCTAATTGCATGAGCCTTTCTTTTACATTGCACCAGAATTTTGATGGAGTGGTTTCACTAACTGCTAGTTTTCACTCACCGTGCTGTGCTTTAGTTTGTTGTTTGGTCACCGTGGATACATTTGTTACTTATTGTATTGGGTTTGCAGTCATCATTTCAAGCTAAACAGAAATGTGGAACTGTAATAATAATAATAATAAAAGTCCTACAAAATGATGTAGTGTGTTTATAGAATAAGCCAAAAGCCAATGAAAACAAATTTCTGTTAAGTGTTTTAAAAGGTAGATGTTTTGCACTTAAAAAACATACATACCTACCCCAAAGCAACTTCCACTTGCATTTATCATAAAGTTAATAACTTAGTGTAAGATAAAAGTCCATTGCAACTATTCTCAGCAGCTTGGAGAGGAGAAATGCTGGGTGGCTGTCAGTGCCATAGTGCTTATGTTGCATGACAATAACAGGGGGCCTCCTCCAGTTCTGCTCAACACAAGGGATCTGCTGTGGCCAATGGTCATAGCTAGATGCCACCACCTCTACCTTAAAAGGACCCACCAACCACTGCTCCCTTGGCTTGGCCACCTCGCCAGCATCACGCCTTCCTCAGCCTGGCAGCATGGGTGGCTTACGAGAGCTAGCTTGTCTTACAAGCGCAGTGGCCCCTGTGGCCACCCCTTGTTCTGAGTCCAGTCTGTTCAGGTCAGTTGGAAAGAGCTCTTCCCCGTTTGGGAGGGGAAAGGGGAGAGGTTTTGGTGTGTGCTGTGCACTGTCGCCATACGCGGTGGTCATCAAACTGGAGGAAACACTGCAGTGATATTGCAGTTATGGGACAGTGAGCACTGGTCCTGAGGGCTCAATAAACCCTGACTGGAATTGAGAGGGAAGGAAATCATCCACCGCCACTGCGAAAAAATCACTTCCCCACATGCCTCTATACCTTACCCTCACTAACGGAGCACAACCAAAAAAAGAAATGAAACCAAAATTTACAATTAAAAGAAAAAAATTAGAAAGATAGAACTTTTTACCTTTCAGGTTTTGTTTTGTTTTCTCTTTCCCCTCGACCCCCTGTGGACCTATTACTGTTTTTAAGTAACTTTGTTATCTATGTTTCCATTCACATTATACAGGAAACCTAATATATTGGAGTAGAAATGAATATCCTATGGGATAAAATAATAGAACTAACAAGGGGGGGGGAACAGTTTTTGCCTGAAAATGCCATCACATTTGTATTTGCACATTGACTGTTTTCATTCTTGGTGGGTTTTTTTCAGTCAGTGTTGTAGAATGTAGTAATTCATCTGCATACATACTACTATTCTGAGTATCACTTTTTATTTCTGGAATACTTTCTTGTAGAAGAGATTCATGCTGGATGAGTCATGGAAGAAAAAATACACCCCACTCCCCGAATCTCACCATCTCATTACAGAAGACATTGTACAAACCAAGCAGCCAACGAAAAAAACCTGTTTCAGCATTTTCAGTGAAAATACTTAATTGTCACTGGTTTGCTTTCAGAAGGTTATATTTCCTTCTAGGCTAGACATGGTAGAAGTCTTTCATAGCATTTCTGTTTATCAAGCAGGATGAATCAGTTATGATAAGGCTGTGCTTTTAAAATGTTTTGAGAAACAGATACAAGATTATTTAACTGTGTTTTATCACCAGACATCTGCAATAAGAAAGTGTAGTTAATATATAATGGATGCTTTATATGACAGAAGAATTCAGCTGAGCAAGCCAATGTATAGGATCTTGAAATCTGTGGGAGCCTTATGTTTATACTTGGAATGTTACAACCTCCTGGGCAGTGAACTTCATATCTTGAAGCACTGAATAATCACTACTGTATGTATACATAATAATTAAAAAAAATCCTGTCTGAACTTATAGAAACTGCTTTGTGCTAGATTATACCCTTTCAGATTGTGTTACAGAAACTGCTAATTTAAAATACCTGTAAACGTACCCATGCTATAAATAAAGGGCGATTTCACCATTTCTCACACAAAATTAAGTAATTCCCAGTGTCACTCTTTTTGTAAGTGACATAATTGCTCCAAAACCAAAATCAAAATTAATGATTTCTTGCATTCTTAGAGAAAATTAGATCACAGTTGCTTCGGCTGAAGGTCCTTTAACAGAACATGTGTGCACGCGCACACACGTGCACTCGTGAATGTGTGTCTGTACATATTTTAACTGGGATGACTGTGGAATCTAATCTTGTATCCCTTCTTAACCGATGTCTTGCTTCTGATAAGGAATGAAATGCTATTTAGAAACTGGATTGTTAAAATTTTCATTATGATGTCATGTCTCTGTCCTTTTTCATCTTTTTTTCCCTAAAAGACAATTTATAGAAATTATTTTTATAAAACATTTAAAATAATGAAAGCCTTTCAGGGCAGAATTATCTTAGCGTCATATGGCTTCCACCTCTCTGTGCCTGTGTGCAAATATACTTCCATATTATTTTGATTGTGTTTTATAACCTGGTGTCAGTTTTAGAAATTCTTGCAGTTAGAAAAATGTTAATCAGGTTACAGAATTTTTTCAAAGCTTTTCCCTCTCATTGCACTGAAGGAGAAGGGGGTACTTGAAAAAGAAGAAATATACTTATGTTTGATAAAGGAACTATTTCAATTTGTTATTAGATCATGAAAAGTTCATTTAATACAACAGAGGTCATAAGGGCTTCAGTTTTTAAAAGGGGTTATTACAAAGATTAGATTTGCAGCTGAAACTGCGTGATTGGTAATATTCAGAGAAAATGCAGCAAAAGAGGTTCACTTGAAATACTAAAGCCTGAAGTGTCTAAGATTGTATTTGAATCAGATTGCTGGGGTTGAAAATGAGAAGAAGCTTTTCTCTGTTGTACGACTAAGTTATTATATGGTGAAGCCACGTTTTGTAGATCAGCATGTATTCTTAGTGATTTTAGCAACACATTCCTGCAAAGTCTACTTAGGAGTGAAATATTTAATACATGAAGCAGCATTATTGTCACGTATATTTAGACCTTCTTGCGCATTTTCTTCACCAGTTCTTTAAGTTCATCAGTCTAATGCTCATGAACATTTTCCCCTCAAGCTTGTTTGGTTTGGTTTTGTTTGTTTGCATTGTACATATGCACCATAAAGAGTTACCCCAATCATAATCATGGTTATGACGGCTTAAAGGATCTGGCAAGTGTTTGGATCAATTGTGAAATAAGAAAATGCAACTGTAAATTGAAACTGGAATTGTAAGGGAGGCTTTTATGAAAGTTCAATTGCTAGGTACACTTACCTCTTGTTAACATCTATGACAATACAGCTCTGTCTCTTTTGATGCTTAAATTATATCCATTTAAAACTCCTTGAGGTTTGAAAAAAAGGCAAGACCTCTTTAGTACTTATCTAGAGCATTTAAACAAAAGCACTTGTTCTCTATTTCACCCCTCCCCCCCCTTATCTCTGCTTTGGCAAAGGTCGCAGCTATTTTTAAAAGTTGGGGTTAGATCAATCTATTTCTTTTTTTTTTTTTTAATAGCTCAGCTAGCTGGCTGAACCAGTTGCTTGGAAATATAGGAAATTCTTTCATCACTATGGGATCAGGTCCTGGCTCTATTACCCAGCCAACTAATTTACTCTGTTTTGTAGTCCCTGCAGAGTTCAGAATTTAAAACCATAATGTACCACTTGATTTTCAAGTAAAGCTTCAAAAGCTCTTGGGGTTTGGTAATGTATAGTATCTTCATCTCTGAAGCAGTTACAGGAGATACAAAAATGAGATTGACTGGGAGTGTCTGCTAACTCTGGGTATGGTCGTTTGAAATTTTAGCATACACTTAGGATCTCAAAGGGTTTTGATTCATATTGGTAACTTTCATACTGTGTATTGTTTATGCATTCTCTTTATTACAATGCAAGCCAACAGCGTTTTCCTCAGCTCTCCCATTCAAAAAACAAGATAGAGCCTGAAAAGTGGGTTTATTTTAGAAATCTATCTCTGAATATTAAAATTGCCTTTCTAAGAACAAAGGAAAAAAGCTAGGCTTAATTTACTCTTTGATTATTACTTCACAGTGGTTCCCCTATTTATTTACTTTTATGTTGTAATTGAAAAAGCAGATAGTTTGTTCAAATGAAAACCATGAAAACTTTCTCAGCTTCTTTTGTTGTTGTTGACCTTGTTTACCCGGTTTGTTTACTATGGAGTGTAGTAAGTTATGAAGACGCAGGGAGATAATGGCTGTATTTTCCAATACTGTTACCCATCATTGCACTAGGGATCAATACTGAAAAAATTAAAAAAAAAATTAAAAAAAAAATCCAGGAAACACAGAACCTTTGGAAGATCTGCAATTGTGAATGCACAAGGAAGGAGGAGGTGGGGAGAAAGGCAGTCTTGGCACCACAAGCAGTATCAGTGCTCTTCTTGATAAAGCCAAGTCATTTTTAAGTTGTGACCTGAGGGTCTACTGTCTCTGTAGTGCAGTGTTTAGCAAATTAGTTTTTGTTTGCTGGTATTTACCTGTGATAGCAATTCTGCTTGCCTCCTGTCAAAACCAGTCACATATCAGGAGCAGTTAGTTTGCCCGATATGTGACTATTATACAGCAAGCAAACTGCTGCTTTGTCTATTACTGGTAGGTTGTGCTTCTACAAGCAGCAAATTTTTCAACAGTGGAGGCTGAATGAGCTTGTCTGCTTTTAGGTAGCACAGAAAAAATTAATATCTTTGCTTCAACTCTTCATGCAACATCTGCTATTTTCAGTAGCTGCTTTTATTTCTTTAAGAAGGAAAAACAAACATGCATACATAAAACTTTACCTATAACCTCCTATTTAACTTTGTAATTCCTTTGTTTGTAAAGGATATGTTCTAACAATTCAAACAAGCTATAAAATGTTTGTATGCATATGTTCAGATATCTTTAAATCCTTTCCCTTTTTGTTTCCCTCTCTGACTGAGGGCATGGCAACCACATGAATATAGCTGCTATAAAGCCATTGCAATGCATTATTTCTAGTATCCTTACATGCTTTTAGCACTCAAGACATGATGTAATCATATACAAACATTTGTCTCGTCAAGCCTAACCACAGTCTGTCTACCTTGTAAAACTGGTTATTTAGTCCTCTTCTCCACATGCACTGCTAGGGCAGTTGCACTAACCTAGTAACACATTTAGTTTCTGTTGGCTTAAATCTTAGTAGCACTGACTGCTTGGAAATTGCATTGGTCCACATGGTATGATTTTTCTCTCCCCTTTCTTTCTTTACTAAGAAAGGTTCTGAATTAACTCCTTTTCTTTTCAACTGGGTAGAAGTAAAAAATCTTCAATACATTTATAGATTCCCAGTGGTTTTCCCTTTCTCTCTCTTTTTTTTTTTTTTTTTAAATTTTTGCAGTTCTATAGGACATAGAAGTTATCTTCTTACATAGGTACAGCTGACAAAGCTACTCAATTCTAATGAACAGCCCAGCATTTGATTTCCTTTAGGTTCAGTAGCACCTGGAAATCTGACATCTCTTTGGATGTGCCATATAAGTATCCTTTATATTAGCAATTAGCTCTACACAGTCTAACAGCGCACACAATACGCACACCTTACCAGTACATGCAGGTTTCCAAGGTAAAAAGAATCAGTGGCCTTAAAGAGGGACACTAGCACACATAAATAGTCCACATTGATACACTCCTCTGCATGAAAGAACTTACTGACTGTAAAAAACAAGCACTGAAAGGCTGAAAACACATTAGGAAAAAAAAAATCAAAGCAGCATTTGAAATCTGTCTAACAATGTAGGTACAATCAAAGTGTGATTGTGGAAAGCCTTAGAGTGTGTGAAATGTATATAAACTCTGCTTGCAGAGAAAGGCAGGCAGGCAGCAGGTAAAGCACTGTGGTGTGCTGATGCTGCAACAAAACGATACTGGCAGCACCACACTGCACAAGCACCCCAAGACCAAACAAAACTGCTGTGTTTTGCCTGTAGTGATTACCTTGAAGCAAAATTGTCATCACATGCTATCATCAGCACATAGGGAAGAAAAATTTCTGAAATAGTCTGAAATTAACCTTGTGAAGGCAATGCTACGTGTCACTGTGCACACCGAGACAGCAACGATTTTAGGAAGATAATGCAGAAGTACATTAGAACATTAATTTGTTAGAACATTAATTTATTTTTATTGCTTATTCTTCTATGCCCTGATTTTATTTTTTTTTATGTTAAATGTATCCAAAAGAATCAATGTAATGAGGAAAAGCAGCACAGAGCTATCTCAGGTGGGCAGTCTTTGATTATACTTGTTATTGAAAGAACATTAACAACTAATACTCCTAAAATCTCTCTCAGTTTATTCTAACAATGTTCATGTGATTTGTATAAGCTTTTTGTGCATTTCTAGTAGAAAGATTTCTTCATGGGAATATTCACAAAGATTGCAATTGCATGATATTTTATTGTAATTTATTAAAGGGATTTTTATGTTAAAAGATATGCCAGCAAATTTTCAGCAATACAAAGCTCACTTTAGATTCATGTGGAAACAGAAATAGTGCCATCTGACCCTAGGAAAATCTGGGAGTGGAGGACGCTGGCATGCCCAGCAGCATGCCCACCATGCAATTCTTCCTCAGCCACCACTAGCTTGGAAGTACAGGAGGAAGGATTTGTCTGTTTGGGTTGCAGTTCCTGCACAGACCATTGTTCCCTCTCTCTTTGCCAGAAGAGGTGCTGAATGTGATGGAAACATGAGCTTAGGCAATTAGATAACTTGAATTGCATTGGCCTCATGTAGGGAGCCCCACTTAAGAGAAGATGGACCTGCAGGAAGGAACATGCTGTCATAAGTCTCCCCATGCTAGAGGAGCTCTGTGAACCTGCAGAGGAAGACTCCATCAGTTCCCTTGTTGATCTGAGCTTTGATGGTTTTTGTAGAAAGGATCAGAAATTAACAGGCAATGAAATCTATGCTGATTATTTCTTTTTCAGGAAGTGGTTTAAAACCACAAACCTCTTTTCTAGAAGCTATTGAGCAACTCTCAGCTGCAAACAAAATATAGTCATTATTGCTCTTCTTATTTCTGTTATCAGTGCCAATAATGATAATATGAAATTCTTAAGTCAACTGAACTATTTAATTCCATACATTCTAAAGTCCATATCAATTCCCATTCTTATTTAAAAAAACAAAAACAAACAGCAAACTAAAACTAAAACTAACCCACCAAAAAAACTTAAAGCTATCATGACTGTCCTTTTTAGATTGACATTTGCAAGGACTTCATCTATGTGGATAGGATGGGAGCTTGCAAGCTTTCCTTATTATGTTCAAGTTATGTAGAATATCTCTTAATTCACAGTAGTCCTATTTAAATTTTATTCAGTTTCACGAGGACAATCTCTGATTTCTTGAACTGGGATTCTTTTTTTGTCTCATTTAGGCACATTATTAGTAGATATCACTAAAGAGATCAGGACAATTCAATGAATAGTTTAGTAATTTATAGTGGTTCTCCTCTAGTTAACAGGCTCTACACTAGTTAAACAGAACAGCAGCATTAAGGAAAAGCTGAGGTTCATTCTTTCCCCCTCAAAGAAGAGGGGCTTAACATTTTTCTTAGAACATCATCTCATATAGCTTTGTTGAAGTTTATGACCACAAATCATACCAAACTATCATTTATGTGTGGTTTTAGTTCAGCCAGAAATGCATGTGGGAGAAACTAATTTCTATTCTGAAAGATTTTAACATTTCCAACTGTGTGCCTGCAGCTTCTGAGTGGACATGTATTAAAATTGTATATGGGTAAGAATTTCTAGTGACAAGGAAACTTTTAATTTGTAGTTAGAATGTGTCATCTTGGAAAGGCCAAATAACACTACAGTGATTTAATAAATAGCAAATGAAATTTATAGTGAATTTTAGGGGGGAGGAGATAAAATCCTGTACTAAATCATGTCTAGTAAGAGGTCATTGCCCATGCAGTTAAAGTAAGAGCAATAACTTAAGAAAATATTCTCAAAAATAGTTTTCTGTGGAAAAAAAAGAAGAAAAGGTTTTTAATGCCCTCAGGTGTGTATATGCATCCATGGCCTTACATGTTTTTTCTTCAGTGTACAGTAGCCCTCTAAGAAATATCTCATGCCACCTTTTCCTAGCTTTCAATGAGAAGAATGAACCCTGAAATTATGTGATGTGGGAAACAAAACCAAGGGGCTTTCTAGTAGTAGTTTGGGAGACTTTTTTAATTTCACAAAATGGGTTAAACCAACTTGTGTACATCTTCAGAGGAAGTTGGAGGGAAACACTGAAGGGTCTTATTGACACAAGAAAGAGATGTTCTGGTGGGAAATGAGTTCTCAGCTTATACTTGCAGGAGCAAGTCGTCTATTCACTTCAAGCTGTTCGATGCTGAATTATACTGACACTCTCAGTCTGTTTTTGCTGTTCTTGGGTCTCCACCAGTGTTGGTAGCTTGAGTCTACTGATTTAGTGGCATGAATTTGCCTTGGTAATGCTCTGCAAAAATAAGTATCAAACCATGGGGCAACCTAAATGTGAACTCTGCATCGCTTTATTTTACATCTCTGCTGTAATGTTAATCTGTATGAAACTTTAAGCACTTCGTAACAGTTCTGTTGATATGGTTGATGCTTGACCTCAGACACAGAGATCCATTTTACCACTTTTTGAACTGCAAATACTCAGGTAGATGAATGCTTGAGCCATTTGATGCTTTCTGTGAACTTAAATGGTAGGTTAAATAAGAAATAAAATGTGGATTTTTTTTTCACATATGGTAGAAACAGAATCTACATAGCAAAACCAAACAGCTGTGTGTGCTCTAGATCTTATTAACCCATTTTAAGTATAATTTAGCTGTCTGAAGGGTGTAATAAAGAAATATTAACACTTCCCATTTAAATTATATCTTTTTCTGGACAAGATTACCATATATTCTCCCCAAATCCAAGTGAAGCAAAATAGACAGAAACACAGGCTTGAAGACTCTTTTCTCAGATGCTAATGTGTCTGTAATGCATAAATCAGGGCAACTGATCTGTGAAGCTACAGATACCCAATGTCTGAGTTAGAAGGGCAGAAAGTGTAAGGTTCCAGCCTAATGCAGATACACAGACACAAGAACAGTGTCAACATTAGTGGTTTGGGTCTGAACAACGGTGTGCAAATCTTAAATTTTGTCCTGACTTTGTCCATATCTGCTGAAGTTTTATGTACTGAAATTGTCTCAGCATTTCAGGATAACACACCCAAAACACTCTGCTGTGGATCAGGTGTTTTATGTTTAGTTGCAACTCCAGATCTGTAAAGTTGGCTTGAACATGGGCTTTGGAATGCAACCCTTATACAGGCAAGCAGTGTTTGGTTTCAGGTTTCTTAGAGGCTTGCATGCAAACTTGCCTCATTGCTTGAATTGATACCTCTAATTAAGCAGATTCAGTGCATTGCAATAGTTGTCCTTTAGTAGTACAGCTCAAACAAACACACAGTGTTGGTTTCCTTAAGTGACTGGAATTGTGGAGAAATAGGAGAGATAGGCCTCATTTCTCTAACACACTGTCTTTTTTTAGTAAGTTTATGGGGTTTTCCTAATGTCATTTCTTGATTCAAGAAATATGTTCTTGTCTCCGGGATAATCCTATTCTTCTTAAAAGATGTGATGACAGAAAGAAAAGACGGAAGTCTTAGTCAGTCTTTGGCAATCTGTTTAGAGTACCTTAGTTTTCATCTATGTTTACAGTTTCATGATGTGTTTCTTTTCTTATGTGGCATATTTTGGTGATTTGTAGCTTTGATTTTGTTTGTGGGTTTGTTTTTTTTAAAGAAAGTGGTTGCCAAATGGCAAACAAATTGCCTCCTGTGTAAAGTGACGAGGGTGAGGTATTCAGAGTATTGATTCATCCTTCAAATTGAGCACCCTTGGTAAAACTTCAATTGCTTTTTAGTAGAATAGCAATTCTCTTTGTTTAAAACTCATTGTTGTACACATTTTGAATGTTTAGTCAAATGGAGTAATACAAATAAGAGATAGACCTTACTTCTGCATGCTTGAATTAAAGAAGAATTAACTTTTGTGATGTTATTCCACTGATGGGGGGGGGGGGTTGGAATAGTTAAATATATTCAGAAGTATTTGCAGGATTGAGGTTTATCTGTGTCTTAGCAAATCCATACATTTCTATAATAATCTGACAATTAGTTGGCTCACTTCTCTGGTTTAATACAATTTCTTTTTCTTGGAAATTTATTGTAAGAAAGATTGCCTCTTATGGAAAGCAAAGATGATTAGAGTATGCGAGGCTCCTCCACTTCGCCACTGAGTGGGAGGACAGGGAGAGGGATCCAACTTGTCAACATATGGTTCCACTGAAGGTTCTTTGCACTTGCCCTGCCCTCTTAGCTTACCGAAATTCAAAGATGGTAGGATTTGGAGGGGACTCACTTGCTCATCTCCAGTAATAAAAACACACTGAGAAATCACTTGAAGTATTTGATATAGAATTCAATTAAATAAATGTCTGTTGCCTAAATTGAGGGGATTACTTCTCTATTTTACTGTGAAAAAGTAATAAAAGTATTAAGAACATATAATGTCATGTGATGCAACGAAGTCAAATGATTATTATAACTTCACTCCAAGTAGTCAAAGCAAAGCAATGCAATGACTTAAAAGGATCAGAACAAATACTTCCTTCTGTAACAAACTCAATAACGTCTGGAATTATTATAGGTAGATTTAATGTTATGAAGGTGCATGATTCTGATCCTTCTGATCTACATGGATTATAAGAAAAGTCTGCACAAAAATTTTTCTCCTCTCAGTACTGTATTCTATTATATCATGGTTACAGGGCTTGGTAGCAATGCCTTTCAAAACTCACATTTACTTTAGTATCTCTCAAATAATTGCAGAACCAAAGTTAGTTCTTCTGTTTTATTTTGTCTCTTTGCAGAGACAGACTTAAAAAGTAAAACACGTCAGCTGAGACTTTTTGGGTTTTTTTCTGTGGAATGACAGTTTTTGTGTGTTATGACCAGGGCTTGACTTTTTTGAGTATCTACCAAGGTAGATGAAATATAGTCTTTGAATGGAATAAACTGAAATGTTTGAGGTGGGTTGTTCTTACACAAGGCCTGTTTCTAGATGTGTTTACAGTTAGTTCAAGAAATACTGAATTCTAGATCATGAATAACCGTGAAGACAAAATTGGTGAATGTCTAACCTCAGTTTGTAATACACACAAAGTAAAACTCTAATGGCTATGTAGGGCTATAAATCAATATTCTGAGCAGGGTGATTACATGAGCAAGAATGGAGTTCCCTAAAAAGTTGTTAAAATATTTTATATCTCTCTCCTATGTTTACTTTGTGGGACAGGGACCATAATATTTTAAGATGCCTTGATAGAGGACCAGAACATAGGTAGGCTGACTGAAGGGCAGACCAGGAAAGATACTATTACTTGAACTCTTTTCATATTCCTTTTTCTTTAAGAAAGGTTTTGGACTGATCCTGACCAGCGTAAAAATGCAGATGAATATTATTTGTGTCCTCCACCATGTCTTACAATCCCTAGCCAGCAGTGAAATCGGCACATGGGTATGCAGACCATTACATGCCACCTTTTATAGCACTGCAGTGTTTTTTGTTGTTGTATGGAGTGGTTTTCTTCTTCTTCTTTTTTTCTTTTTTTTTTTCTTTTTTTTTTTTTTTAATCTTTTAGACATTTGCCCGTATGAAATGGTAACCAAAGATACACAAGATACTGTCCTGCAGCCTTTTGTTTACAGGTACCAGCTGTGTCATCAACTAGGGAAACCTTATGACAAAATCTGTGTCAGAACCTATAAAAATGCCTTTGCTTTTAGGGTGAGGAAAAAGTTCTGAATAGAGTGAATAATAACATGTCGATTTATCATGGAATAATTTTATGTCACATGATAATAAGACAAGACACATCTGGATAGGATACAGAAAAGCTAAGAAATCATAACTAATTTCATGTAGCTTAAAAAAATATGAAGATATTGTTGGGTTAGGTTTGTATTTTTTGTCCAATAGTTTATGCTACTTTACTGAAAACTCTTATGTATACATATGTAAATGTAACTGAATTGTAATCAATAGAATTACCCACCAACAAGCACAATTTATATTAGCTGCAGGCAGGGATTCCCATTCATTAAATCTGTGGAGGACATGCCTTTATCTATTTCTGTGGATGCAGCCTGGAGCATCCAACATGTCATGGATTAGGTAAATTGCTCCTGACATGCCTGTGTTTCTGGAAAATAGGACAAAAATTTATTTTGTCCTTTGTGTCTTGTCTGCAAAAGCAGCGGTGTTTTCCCTCCACCTATAGAGAATGACAGGAGATAATTTTCCTTGTTTGAAAAACTTCTTTTAAATTATAGTCAGGTTTGATATAGAGATATAAAAATGGACCTGCCAGCATTTTCATGAGTATCAAGAGAAGGACAGTCAACCTACTAACTGCATGTATTCCAGCTTTCAAAATATTTGCCTAAATCAGCTCCATCGAATGTAGGCTTGCTAAAATTGAAGTTTCCATAGCCATTCTTTATAAATAGCCATTTTGTTAGAACTTCTCTGCTGAAAAAGAGTGTATTCCGTTTCCCAGAAATACACTAGCCCTGTGGTCAAGGGATTTTTGTGGGCTGCTAGAAACCCAAGCTAAATTCCTTTGTGAAGTGAATACACACACAAATCAAAACTACCCCAAGTACTGTGCAAGTATCTCCAGTTAAATCATTGTCATTGATAGGACAAGCAGTGTTTTCTTCACTAGTCCTAATAAAACTTTGTTATATATTTTATTGGTTATACTGCATTATAGTTTTTATTTTTCCTTACACTTTTTGAATATAGAGACTTAGTGGTTTCTGGAGAAGCTATTTTCTTTATTGTAACTGTGTTTATAGAAGCACAATCCCACAGGTTTTTGGAAGGAAATAAAAACTTTCATTCATCAGGATATACTGTGATTTAAAATGTAGAAACTGTTTTCCAGCATATGACATGACACATATTTATCTCTATTTAAAAAGAAGGGGAAAAAAATTTCATTTGAATTGCACAAGAGCAGTGTGTGATTGTAATAAATATTTTTGGCAATTATGTTAGTATTTTCAAGATACAATACAGTTACAAAACTGTTACTTTTTAAGTGTGTTATAACATATCCTATTTAAACTTTATTAAAACTAAATCTGTGTCTGGATATAGAATTTCCATACAACATCTGTCTAATTGATTCTGGCCAAGGTTCAATTTTCTCCCATTGATTTCCAACAGCCCTTTCTGCCTGGTTTCTTCTTACTTCCCCTTAGCTTCCCTTTCTTTCCTCTTCACTTTTCCACCTTTCAAAATTGATTCAAACTCCTTGCCTTTAACATTATGTTAAAGGGTTTTACACTTTATCAGCACCTGCTCTCTTTTCATGGTTGACCCCTTGCTGAACTCAAAACTCAGTACTGCAGTCCAGAACTACTAATCATTTGCATCCGCAGTCTTTGTCAGAGAAATGAGGAATGGCCAACGTGTTCATTGGTACAGCAAAGCAAAGATTCTAAGAAAATTGGTGATGATCTGTAGATTTCTGGTGAATTAAATGACTCACCTCTTCATGCTGGAAGGCTGCTATCTTGTTAGTGTGCATGCTTTTGTCATATGTGCTATGAGTATGCCCAACTTGGAGTATTACAGTCAACATAGTTAACCTTCAGTTTCGGGCAAAGGGACAACAAAGCAACATCTGATTTCACATCTCTGTAAAGCAACATGATGTAAGCAGACCTCAGCTGCTTAATGCTGAAAGAAACAGTTATAATCTAATCTTTAAGTATCCAGGTGGTATCCTGTTACAGGAGATGGGAAGATTTTTCACTCCCCAGAATGAAATCAACTTCTTCTCTCTTCTCTCTTCTCTCTTCTCTCTCTCTTCTCTCTTCTCTCTTCTCTCTTCTCTTCAATTTTTCATCAGCTTCTTTTTCCAGAAAGTCTTGGTCACAGATAGAGCCTCAGGGTCTTTGGGTTTTTTGCACAAACAGCTCTGTCTCCTGAGGGCTGAACTGGTTTAGTTTCATTAAAGTGTATTAGAAGTTTTATGAAAAGTAATGGGTTGGGGTTTAGAGACATTTAGGCCACATGATCTAAAATTTTTTTCCTGTTTTTACATCCTGAGAAAGAGTAGTATGGAAGATACTTATATTTGCTGGATTTATTTGCTTTTCTTTACTAAATTCAGATATTTCATTCAGAGTAAGAAATCAGGTATTTTATTAGTGGGAAAAATTCCTAAGTCAAATAACTTGTCATATCTTTAATTTAGGAAAGCATATAGGAAAGATGAATATATGATATATAATTTGTCTTAACAAGTGTATTTCAAGCCACCATGAACAGAATAATGCTTTTTGTAGAAGAGCCTGTCCTTTAAAAGTCACTTTTGTCTAATAGGTCTGTGGTTGCTCTCATTATCCATTTGTAAATCCTGTGCTTTCGGTTCCACTCTGTTTTCTTCCCATTAATGTTCAGTAAGAAATTATGCCACATACTCTTCTGCCTACTTGTGAAGGACCATAAACCTAATAGTTTTAAATATGTATGTGGACTGTTCTTTGTGAATCAAAATTCTGAGACTAATAGTTTCTGATGTATTCTGTAAGTATTTAAGCCTTTATGTAATGGAAAGAAAAATGAAAAATACTGGTTTTTTTCAACAAGTATGCATTTTTATTATGCACATATACATTGGCAGTCCTGTGTACACAAAAACTGTGAGGTTAGCTCCAGGTGGGAATCTTGGCCCAGTCTGTGCAACACTGGCATAGATTCATCGAGGTATTTTCATGTCCATTTTTGTGTACTGCCCATAATACCAGCAGCCAAGTAGATCTACATAGCCATAGACTTCCCATCACTCTTGTACATATGCGCCTCTCTCCATCCTTCCTTTCATCTCTCTCTGTGGAGCTTTGACCTGGGCAGACTCTTTTGACTTGGATTCTGCCATCCTTCTCCTAACCTGGTCACTTCCCAAGTCGATCTACCTGTTATTCAGTAAAACTGCAGACGTTGGACAGCTGTTAGAAGAGCTAAAGTGGTGCTCTGGAAACATGCAAGAGCTATTGGCATTAAGTTCCACTTGCACTATGCAGTTAAAAATGTGTAAAAACTATTTCCAGTTGATTATTAGTAACACTTGGTGAAGTTGAGCTTTGCCAGTGCTAAATGGAAGAGGCACCGCTGCACAGCACTATCATCATAGAGTGTGTCCATTTCATTATATTAGTTATATATTTTTCTCAGTTGTATGGTGTTTCATTTAAAGATATCAGAAGTTAATCATAATTTCTTTCCCAAGCATGCTTTTGAAAAATGGCACTTTTAAAATTGCTAATGTATTAATCATAAAAATGAAAAAATCTTTGAAAGTCTGGTTGCAATACAGTGTTCTTCTGATTAATAACCCTTGGAAATCTGTGCTCATTATACCATAAACATGACCTTTAAAAAAAACATGAAAAAAATCTCTGTAGAATATGCCAGGTCAAAGATTTTTTTAAATGTCAAAAAATGTGAAGCTTTAAAATTAATGTGTTTTGTATAATACTTGGCTGATGCTTGTATTTTTGCTTTATTTATTTATGGTGGGGTTTTTTAAGTCTTTGTGGTTAGGATCTATTGGGAGATTCCCATTAGATCTAGATTGGGGGGAACACTTTGGGATAACTCTTCATGACCTTCAGCAGCTTCTTCCTTCTTATTCAATACTTATATCTCTTTAGCTAGTAACAACATTTTTGATGGGCCTATAGCTGCTTTGATCTGTTAAGGTCTAGTTGATTTCTAGTAGAGGCTAACCACATACTTTGACCTGCTGGTTAGGGCACATATATGATGCACTAGTCAATAATGATGCAGTCAGTATAGCACTGTCAGAAAATGTCTTTATTTGCTGAAAGCTGTAGAGAAACACTGCACATGCAGTTTTGGGGAAATGCACATTTGCAACACTGTGCCCTTCCTCTGATTTCATCAGATTGCAGTGCTTCTCTGAAAACATCCATGCTTCCCACTGAGCTCAGGATGCACCTTAGCTTTAGTCTGGATATAAGTCTTTCTGATGCAAGCTGGAAATCTTAGTGATGGTAACTGTTCTGTATGGGAATAGCTAGCCAAGATGAAGAGCTTATGATCATGAGAAAAAAAGAGAAAGCTGTTTTTGCTTTGATATCTGGACAAAATTTTCTGGCCTGGCACTACTGCTTGGTGGTAGGAATGTCAGGATACTACTATATATTTCTAACTCTAGGCAAGATAGGGTTTTTACTTCCTTGGGTTAACTTTCTTAGTAAAAAAAAGCAGAAAGTTGTATAAAACATGAGCAGCAGGAGAAGGAACTACAGAATAGATGTTGGGAATACCTAGTGTGCCAATAGTAAAGAGAACTGTTAGTGCAGATGTGGACTCCTCTCTCCGCTCACCTTCTCTATATAGCATTTATGTCTGGGAAGGAAGAACAGGTTTTGACATTGTCTTTGCTATTGTGAAATCAATCTGAGTGAAAGTGTGTTCACTTGACTACTAGACTAAAGCCTGGGAAGGATGTTACAGTGCTTGGTACACTAAATTCAGGGACCTAGGGCTCGATTCCTTGATCTTCCACAGATTTCCTGTGTGAGCTATGAGCATGTGACTTGCGCTATCCATCCCAGGTTCCTAGCAGAAAAATAAGGATAATCTCTTTCCATGTAGAAGTGTCCTGAAAATTAATACTAGAATTGCATGGAGAAAAATAAGACTGCTGGATATTTAACATTTTATTTTATTTCGTAAGGCAAAGAGAAATAAAAAGCTCCTCCATTCTCAAGCAGCAGGACAGCTGAGGTGCATGGGCATTCTTCTCGTGTATGTTCTCCAAAGCCATGATGCTGGCAGTCTTTGTCTTTCTGCTTCTCTGGTAGCTGGTTTGGCTGTTACTTGGTATGGGCAGCTGGTAATAAGCAAGATGGCCAAACTGGACAAGTTCTTATTGTTTCTTTCTAGTAGAAACAGCCAAAACTTTACATAAAATGGAACATTCATTTTGGATCACTTAATTTTCAGTTATCCAACAGCTTCCAATGGGAAAAACATAATCTAAATTTGTCTGACCAACTGGAATAAAATCTCAAAGGATTCTGAAGAGCTCAATTAGGTAGGTCATATTGCTAAAATAAAAAGCTTAGTTGCTGCCCTTGTGCAATTTATAATCCATAAAAGCTGTCTGTAATGAGTTAGTGGAATCCATTGCTAGATAGTGTTAAGTACTGAAGATCTGATTGTGTTTTTTCAGTAGATTTTATTGAATTTAAAAAATATTTTAATTGGTAAAGTGTTTTCTGTGGACCATAGCATATTCCAGATAGGGGGGGAAAGAAAGAGGAGGTGATACTTTGTGAGGTTCTTGGAGGCTCTGACATTAGGATCATTGTGGCCTGAGGTGGGTAAGGTCTGCAGAGTGCTGTGCACTTTCATCCTATTCAGACAGATTGGACGTTATTCTCCATAACCTGGGCCCACCTGTCTGTTAATACAGCTAGATAATGGCAGAGGAGCAGGAGGGAAGAAGTTAGCAAAAAGGGAGCAGGAACCTGAGCTTGTTTGCTAAAAGTAATGATAATAATGAAAAGAGATAATGGATATCAGAGTATTCATGGAAATTTGTCTCTGCATTTTCCTAGCCCAGCATCATAACAGGATTCTACACACACAAAAAAGAGAAATTACTCCTTTAGGTGTACAGATGGTATATTTTCTAATGAAAATTCCTGTATCAGCATGTATGATGTTGTTTTTCAAAATGGTAGTAATGAAAGAAAAGACTTTTAAAAAAACCAAACAAACAGTATGATACATAGCCATAGCCTTCTAAAGCTAATAATAATAATAATAAAAAGAATTACATTTCTAAACTAGCTCACTATGCAGGAATCGCAGAATAAATACTGTCTCTAGACAAAATAATGCTTTGAATAGCAACAAGTGACCAGAGCTGATTCAGACTTTCCAGGTGAATAGTGTATGTGCTGAAAAATGCACTCTATAAACAAATAGTGGGTACTGATTTATGGCAAACTGGAAGAGTTTGACTTTTAAAAAAAACAAAAACAAAAGAGAGAGAAGGGAGGAAAAGAGGAAAGTACTTTAAAATATTTTTGTAATGAGTAGTTTTGAATTGTTTCATTTTGGATGTTTGAAATTTGTCAATATTTAAATAATAAAAATGGTTAAGTATCCAAGTACAAACTATAAAATTTCATTTTGGGTGAAAGAAATGTTTCAGCTGACACAATTTTTTTTCCCCCCCTTGATTGTCTTTATTTTTTGGTTTGCCCAGTGAACTGAAAAATCAATTACTCAGAGTTCTCCACAGCTGAGACAGTCTTGCATTCATCCTTTTCAAAGTGACTAGCCACTGTTAACATTACTAACAGCAAAACCTATGAAAGGAAAGCTTGTATTGCCACAGAGTGTACTTTCTACTCAAGCTGTCTTGGGAGAGTCAACAGGATTTGAGGCTGGTGGGGTTGGAGCACCATTTTGAGGGTTCTTTTCTAGAGGGTGTCAAATATTTAATACAGTTGGGGTTTTTCTTTCTTTTCTGAAACCAAGAGGTTTTATATGAAACAACATTGTGTTTAAATGGGGATATCCTCATTTTTAAAATACTTTTGGGATTAGTATATAATGAAAGCACTCTCCAAAAAACAGTCTGTGAACAATGCAGAAGTCGAAAGCACTTTAAGAGCTTTTGAAAAAAGAGAAACAAACCACACATGCACACAAAACAACAAAACCCTTACAAAGAACTGAGTTCTAACATTGTGAATAGTCAGAAAATAGATTTTCTGAGCAAGAAATTCTCAACAGGCATCACATTATTTGTTCACAAATAACCTTTCAGTGCACACAGAATAATACGTAGCCTATTAAAATTAAAAGTGTATCCATTTATGCACATAAAAAGTACAGTGTGCATGTTAGCTACCTGCTTGTATGCTGGATTCATCTTTTAGTCATTTCAGTAGTATAAAAACTACAAATAGATAGTTTGGCAATTAGGTGAAGCCTATCTTGTCATTTCAGGTTAGATCACTGGTGCTACGTATTATGGAACTGAACTTACCTTGGACATGAAAATACAGGAGTTTTTAAGAAAAGTATTGTCCTGATTTGAGTTAGAAAAGCACTAATTCTGTTCAGTGATTTTGCTTTTCAGCTCAGTCTCTTCTAACTGCGCTTTCTGAAGTTAATGGCATATTTTTGCAGACAGTCTCTACTTCTAGCAGTGATAATCCTCAATGTTTATAGCTAGTACCAAGTAAGAGAAAGGCTCTTGCTTCGACATGCTCCTATAAGGACTGAGTTCACTGTTAAATCTTGTATACCATGCTAAGGCGTACAGAAAGTAAAAGGCCACACCTGTGGGGAGAAGTAGACAGGACAGGTGACCCTGTACTGACCAACGAGGTATCCATCCCGCATATGTCATATTCAGTATAAAGCTGAAGGGCCACCAGGGTCAAGCTCTCTATTTTAATGGCTGATGTCTGAGGAGGAGTCTGTCCCTTCAGCCTTCAATACCAATCTGTGTGTACCTGAATCTAGTTCCTGTCTGCTGCTGAGTGCAGTCTGGGACTTCCCCTGTGCCTGCTCCACAGCATCACTGGTGATGATGATGATGTAATTGCCACGAGGGGGCTTGGGTTTGATTTTCTACCTTAAGATAGAACATGAATTGCCCACACTTTTATGTTTTAAGTTATCCTTCACTTTTATACTTTAAAACAGTCTGAGTTTATTTTCTTGAAGATTTCCTAGGAAAAAAAATTCTCCTTTGTGTCAGGCTCTCTAGGATATCCTGTAATGCTTAATGGGTGTGAACTGTCAGATATTAGGATCTTATATGAAAAATATTAGTGATACTTTTTGTAGTTGCCTTTTTAAGTTACTTAGAAGTTAACTTTTAAGTTGGAAAACCAGTGGTGCGCTCCCAGGTACTTCACTGAGTCATACCAGCTGAAAGATTCTCTGAGCTTCTGCCAAGGCAGAATTTGTATATTGTCTTGACCTCAAATAAGCTATCATGGAAATACTGGGAGAACTGTGAGAGGGGGTGGAAAACCTCAGAATATCCCTATCTTGGAGAAACCAAATTATGATAATGAAAACAACCTCAGACTCCAGAATGGAAGAGAAATTGCACATTAGTTTAGGGTGTCTCTGATGTATTGAAAATGGCTGTACATATAGCCAGAAGGAAAGAATTGCAAAGTAATGAAGGAGTGAAAATGGAATTCTGCAGAGATTTGCTTTTTTCACTTGGTGTTTATGGTAGTAATAGTGATAGAAGAACTGCAAATGATTTAGATTAATGGGGTATTAGTTTAGGGTTCCTGCCCAGTTTACATACCTCTAAGTTCCAAATGCATTGCAAAAAATTATCTATGTTATTTGTATCTGCAAAATTTGGGCTGGATATTTCCTTCGGAGAGGCCATTTGATAATAGATCTGGTGGTTCTTTTTCTGGAAACTAAATCTGAAGTTGAATATAAAGGATTGGGAATAAGAGTGTGTATGAGGAAAGACTACACAGGGGAAGATGTTGCCTATCTTTCTCTATAGCCAAGTTACAAAATATAACAATATGCAGTTGTCAAATTGTTGAGCTGTTTTTTTAGGGAATCTGACCTCCACCAGGAACTTTAAGAAAACTTCTTATTTATTATCCTGTATTTTAAAAAAACTCAAACATGCTCTATCATATCTGTTTGGATTTTTTAGTTTCCATTGTGTGTATTCAGTCCTTCTGCTTCTCTTAATCCAGATTTTAGGGTCAGTACTTACAACTGTTTACTCTTTTACCTAGCACTGATCCAGGGGCTATTTCAGGTGAACTGGTCACAAAAATTTACCTGGGAGACCTTCTTATCAAAAAATGCTATTTCATTTAAAGCAAACTTTTCCCCCAGAAGCTGCTGATTTTTTTTGTAAAGAATTGTGACAAAAATGTCTTTAAGGTCAAGACTTTAGCATTTGTAAAGAGATCTAATTTATTCTTTTTGGAATGCCTTCTCATTTTAAAATCTATTTTCAATTCCATAGTGAGACATGGTCTTTAAATTCAAAACCAGGGGGTGGTGGTGGGGGAAGCAGTATTTATTCACATTCCAACTCAAAACAAATAAAATGTGACAATTCATTATCAAATGGACAGTTTGAGGCTGAACCTGCAGGAATCATCTCTTCATCTGAATATTTCTGTTGTCTTTTCTTGGTTTTGGGTACAGGCAAGAAAGGTGTTGTAGTGTTGAATTTCCTGTCACTAGTGGTTTCTGAAGGAGAATGGCTTGAGCAAGTGTAGTGGGTCTGGCTGAGCTACTTTTCCCCATCCAGCCCTCATGCTGCAGTACTGGGAGCTAGAGGGTGTTGATAACACACCCGTGTTATGACTGC
>WTSP01009079.1:30306-79019 GCA_025331215.1 Actenoides lindsayi
ACCTGAGCTGACCAGTGGGATATTCCATACCATATGACATCAGCTCAACTATAAAGAGAGAGGGCAGGAGGAGAATGGGGGGGCATTCGGCTTTGTCCTCTGAGCAACTGCTACGTGTTCTGGAGCCCTGCTTCCTGGACTCGGCCCGACATTGCCTGCAAACGGGAAGTAGAGAATAACAACTTTATCTATCATAACCCACAGCTCTTTTCTTTTCATCTGATTCTTTCCCTGCGTGTCATGCTGATGGAGGTTGGGGGAGTGATAGAAGGGCTTGGTGGGCACCTGGTGCCCAGCCAGGGTAAACCCACCACAGCAAGCTATGCCAAAAAGCATATGAACTTCATGTTGTGCACATGGCTTTGTAACACATAGGGTGTCTGTGCTCAGAGCATAATGCTGTATTGCAAAACAGATTACCTAGTGGTAGGGCAAAATGTCTAGTCCCACTTGGAGATGCAAAAGCACATCCATGTATGAAAATACACAGTTTGGTTGATACTGAGAAGTTCTCAAAAACTGTCTCAATGGGATATAAGAAGGGACAAAGATTTATGGCAAGCTTTTCTTCAAACTTGTTTGCCTCACCTTGGATGAATTGCTAGTTCTCCTCACCAAGAGATTATCTTGCCTGTGTTAAAAATTGTTTACTTCAGTCTTGGTTAAAATGCTGAGCTAATTAAGCTTCTAAATTGTATTTTTCTGGTGCTTCCTACAAAGAAAGCTGAGGTAAAAACATTGACATGCATTTCCCAAATGTCTGGAACATTTAGGATTTGAATGGGCTGGAAAGACTCTTATTTAGAAAGACTTTAGACTATAACATCACTAACTTAGAACACTGGAATTCATAAATATGTTTGTATCCTCCTATTTTAAGAAATTATAGCATTCTTCTTATAAAATGTAACTTTAGACCTGTACTGCCCTACATTTTATGGGGACTGTTATGTCTTTTAATTCAGGCCATGTATACACCTAGGCTTTTGGCAAGAATGTCTGTCTGTATGAACTTCAGGTAGTAATGCAGAGAATCAAGCACAGAATGTGGACAAAGCCTATCAGTGGTGTGGGATGTTACCGTAGCTTTAATAGTCAAAGTGGAACTCCAAACCTGGCTGGTAGGCTGTGAAAAAGGCTTACACTGAGCCTTTGCTGTATGTTGATCAGCAGTGTTGCTGGACAACTAAAAAGGACCTCTGTCTTTCTATGGTCATTATCTAAGTATGCTGTTGTCACACTTAACACCACTTATTTACGAAGTAAATTCTGCTTTATGTGTTTAGTGCACCTTTCTTTACTTTCAGTTTGGCTTTCTTAGTTCTCATGTTTTCCTTCTGTCATCATTTCTGCCCTTTATATTGCCACCTTTACAATAAGAATTTATCTATATGTGCTCTTAAAAAACTCTTCGCAGTGGGTTTCTATCCCTCTCCAGCTTTCTGCCAATGGATCAGATTGGAAATAGTTAACATCAACATTCCCAACTGCTGTCCAAAGGTTTTTCAGTTAAGCTGAGTCACAAAAATGGTTGCCATTGCTTCAGGTTTTCTGTTGCTGATTCTGGACTACAACTCTGTGCATGTTAAATGGAAAGAGAAGCTAGTTTTTGCAGCCATAAACATTAGAGAATTTCTTTCAAGCAAAAGCTCAAATTTCATGATACCTATCACATGCTTCATCTTTGGGAGACTTGGTCTGACACTATTGCAAAAACAGAGAGCAGCTGTGCTCCTGAACGTACTCATTTTCTGTGCCACTGTAGCCAGGACTGTGGTAGATTTTAAACTGTTCCAGAGGCCCTGAGTCCCAGCCAAGGTCCTACAGAGCTGGCTGAATTTTTCCTTTTAAAGCGTGTTTTCATCCCCAGATGACTCTGTGCAGCGCTGCCTGGCAGCAGCAGGTGGGTGAGTGCCTAGTCATGCCACAAGGAAGGATTGCTGAATAGAAATATTTCATCCTTGATGATATGGTATCCTAGAAGAATATGGGATAGAAATGCTGTTGCTTTAGGTAATCCAAACCCACAAGGCTCTCCTACATAGTACTGAGACAATACACTCAACAGTCTGGGTCCCCAAATACAGGTGATATTTCTCAGTACAGTTTACATTTGCATCCGTGAGTTGTAGGATAGCTTCAGATTCCTTGCTATTGCCAGGCAAATGCTTACCTTGGCAATTCTGTGTGATTCTGTACAATCTCGGGTGCAACCTGGAGGCTTCTTAGTGAGGTTTTTCTTAGTAAGAGTGACTTCTCCACTTCATCTCTAAATGAGAAAAATTATTTCCAGCATGTAAAAAAAATCTTTATCGGTCTTTCTTGTTCAGAGGGAGTAAGGTTGGTCTGTTCAACACTACTTTATCATCATTCTGATCTGTTAAATTTATTCTTGCACTGTTTTTTAAATAATACCACGGGAATGTAGCATTTGCCAAATCTATGGCAGTCATGAAATACTTGATGATTCTATGCTGGTGAGCTATGGAAAGCAGAGCTTCTTGCCCATGTCCTTATCTGCTGCATTCAAAGAGTGATTTGGTACACTCTTTCATTGAGGTAAATGTAGAAATTACTCCAAAAATGGCAGTTACTCTAGGACAAAAACTAGCTTGAGACTGGAGTGAACCCTAATCCAGTACTTTTGGTTTACTAGTGGGTAATGTTTTCCTTTTAATAATTTTTAGTGAAATACTTCACAGAGGAGATGAAAGTTGGCAAAAAATACTGTCTTTGAAAATTTGGTTCTAGTTGATTTTATACCTAGAAGCAGAACAGTGGATGATCTGCTACAACTGGTTAATTAAATCCTGTCCTGTTAGCCCTCAATTAGACACATTAAATTGCAAAATTTGTTAGCAGATTTGTTGGCCAAATATGGAGAGACTCTGTATATCATTCTGACTACATAGTATTTAGGCTCTTAAAGTGTGTATGCATCTTGTCTAACGAAGCATCTGTATGTATGAGAGGGAAAAAAGAACCAGATTTTGGATCTCTCCCTCTGTTGGTCTGTCTGCCTGTGTCTCTGTTCAGTGAGTGGGGTAAAACTCCCATTACATTTATTTTTGTTTCTTGGACTCTTACCAGGAGGCTTTTACAGTCTGTTGCCTGCCTCTCAGATTAGAAGAACACTGGCATATTTTAACAGTTTCCTAGGATCCAAATAGTCCTAATAGGGAATTGATGTTTTGGAGTGCAACCAAAACATGGGAGACATCGTCAGTGGAAAATAAGCTCAGATCCTTCCAGCTTTTAGCTGAGTGTGGCAAGGGGCAAACAAATAAGTAGAATAGGGTCCGCTGCAAACAGGTAGTGGCTTATTGGTATGCAAAGGGATTACTTCATTTGCATTACATTCCCACAGAGCTGGTGGTTGGTAGTGTTAGTCAGGAGGAGCTTTCGGATGTACAGTCTGATTTAGCTCCACCCCTTGCAAGAGCAGAAAGTGTCAGTACCTTCCTATAAACAGAATTTCGGTGGCTGCTGAAATTGTTCTTAGTTTAAATTTGTATTGATCAACTGTTGAGGCAGCAAGGTATGTTGCGTTTGTGAAGTTTAGGTTGACTCTAAAGCTGTAAGTTTCATGAATGAGCATTTAATTAAAAAAATCAAAAGGCTGCAAATGACTTTTACTGAGCTGAACAGTTAGTTATTGCTCTTCTGTAGCAGTTTGCCTTTGGAGGGTTGAGCAACAGGGTTGGGATGAAACACTGAAATTATAGCAGAATGATACTAGCTGGAGTTCTAAAGGCAAGTCAGACATATGCTGAACTATTGTTCCAGAAAATCCAGGGAGAGAAATGGTTTATTGCCTAATCTTAAATAATGACAGATTGATACCTGAAGCAATTACTGGCAAAGAATTATGACTAACAGTCACCAAGTCAGATGTGTGCTTTTTCAATAACACAGTAATTTGTGGACAAATAAAAATGTATTTGTTTAATCCAATATTGGCTTTTAATGTTGCTTCTTTTTGTGTTGGCTTCCCCCCCCGCCAGCATGCCCTCTAATGAGTAGTACTTGCTGAATGCATTCTGTCTTTTTCTATGCCTAGGTGGTACATGCCAGAGCCCTGCTCTTCCAGCCCTAGTGCGTCCTCCTGCTCCACCTTTGCAGCCATCACTGGATATTAAACCATTTCTTCCGTTTCCTCTGGACACTGCCGCAGCAGTCAACCTCTTCCCCAACTTCAATGCAGTAAGTACACTCCTAACAGTTACTGTCCATCTCAGTGAGCCATAGTTTCCATGGAAGACTCAAGAGGGCACAAAGTAGAATTTTATGTACTCAGTTAAACCTGGAATATTCTCTCCCTTACTGAGGGCCAAATAGCTCTTTCAGACACACTGGTAGGCCATAAATTAAAGCCTAGCTGAGTGTTAGTCAGAAATAATGTAAAGGAAAAAATGATATGATCCCAAGTGACGTGCAATAAAGTTTCAGGCCATATTCAGTCCCAGAGCTTGTGAGTTTCCCACTCCAATTTAAGACGTGCAGAGTTTCACTAACTTACAGTTTGCTGCAACTCTCAGAGAGTGAAACTCTTTGAATGATGGTATTATACATCCCATCTCTAGCAGGCTTCCTGGGAAATACTTAAAATTTAGAGATTGGGATTTTACAGAAGATGAAACTGTCATGGCAATTAATGTAAGAATGAGATCAGCATTAGCTGGTGTATGAACTACTCACTGGCAAACAATTCAGTGAATTTTTTTAAGGTTAGGATATGTTATTTTTCATGCCTTTGGTTAAAAAAAAAAAGATTAGATTTATCTTCAATACTTTTTTTACTTAGTCATACTATCTATCTTTGATTATAGAAATCTTATTCCTCCTTAAGTATTTTCAATATTTTACTGAAATATGTCATGAATGTTTCCATTTTTCCTGTTTCTGGCTGAGATATTTAATGCTCAAAAAGAAAAGTAAAGAAAAGACTAAATTGTTTTTATGTTAATTTTGACTTTATAGAATTATGTCCCTTTTTAATTTGAACATGCTCTGGGATTTTCTTTTCCTCATTTAGATATACTAGATATAGATTAAAAAAATACCCAACAACTAAGAATGTGTATGCTTACCTACTTTGAGTGGAATTTGCCATGCCAAAACAATTCTAATTAGCGTGCAAAATTCTTAATTACAATAATTAAGAGTAGTAAAAGAATATGCCCATTCTAGAAGCAATTTGTACTAGTCAATAGGATATTTCTGTAATTAACTGTTCATTTATTTAGCATTTATGGATGTTCATTTTGCTTTAGAGAAATTTAAATAAACTAATTGTAAAAAATATTTATTCTTAAATTAAAAAAAATCACAGCATTAATAGAAATCAGGGAAATTATAAGCTGCAAGTCTTAAAATGCTCAGAAACAATATGCCAAAGAATTATTATTACAAAGAAACTTTTTTATTACAAAAAAAAAAAAACCCAACAAATTTTAAAATGCTTATAGGTATGCATCAAAGTTTTTTAAAGTGCTGGTTTTAACCTAGTTGCTCTTAACTCATAATGAAATAGATAAACCATTAGACTTCTTTATTATGCTTTAGCGCTTTTTTTTACCAATTCTGCTTTGTGAACACTGTATTTAATGCAATAGGCCAGCTGATTTTTTAGAAGTTGTCTGTTAGAATTTTTGATTTCTTCAGGAATTGCCATAGCTCAGAGGCTTCAGATTGTTTAAATCTGTTTCAATCTGCATAATTCAAATGCAATTTTAATGATGGATTTTAATAAATAATTGTAATCTTGTGTTTTTCCCTAAATTTGCATTTTCTTCTGGGGCAAAAGGAGGGGGGAAAGATGTGCCAGTATTAATTTAGAAGTAAGAAAGTAAAAATACTCCTATCAAAACCCGGTTTTTCCTAGACATCATCTCAGTGGTATATTATCTGGTGTAAGTACTGTAGTTGGACTTTACAGATTCCTCATCTCTTCATTTTTTCAGTAAATTGAGCCTAGGTTTTAAGAGTGAGAATAGCAGCTCTTTTTAATATCACTCTGAAGTTCTTTCCTCTGCAAAGTATTGCCTCCTATGATGTGTGGCCATCTGCCAAGTCCACCTTTGCTGACTATGTCAATTCTGAGTGTGACGATGCTGTCATCACAGCTGTTGCCACCTGCTTTGCTGCTCATCATCTTTGCCTTGCAGTGTGACCTTTGCCTTCTCATCATGTGTGCTGACATGCATCATCCTCAGTATTCACATTTTCATTCTGAACAGTACATTATTGAACGTTGTTATATTTAGCTCATAGGCCAGAGCTGGTTAATGGCATCCTCCAAACATGTAGGCTAGCTGAGAAGTTCTATGTATTTCCAGAAACTCTCCAAGCTGATGAAACTTTTGGAGATACATCAGCTGCTGTGAAGTATTATCAGCCTAAGGAGAAGGCAACCCACAGGTCATATTAGACATTAAACAGGACATCTGACAAGGTCTTTGAGTATGTTAATGTGAGACAGAAAACAAGTGTTTAACCAGAAAATTATCTTCTTAAATGTGCATGCTGTTGAACGATGATTATCTTCTGCTAATGCTTTATATTCATTGACAAACCTACACAGTGTCAAAAGAGAAGCATCAAGGCCAAGCAGGTGGTCAGTAAAAGAACACCTGAACTGGACATTTTCTCTCTTGTTGTTGATAAATTAGCTTTACCCTTGATTGAGACATCAAGGTCATAGATTATGTCTTAGCAAATGGGTTTCCAAAGACCTCTCAACCCTTGTACAATTTCACAGGAAGTAATGAGTTTGGCAGTATATCCGGGCTACTTCCCCAGAGGCTAGAAGGAAGTCCAGAGTTGTGGCCAGTTACTGTCCACTATTCAACAGCCTTCACTTGACAAGAGGATAGGCAAGGAAAACCTTGAGTAAAAATTCAGTCATGTTTCAGAGAAAAAAAGTGGTCTCTGATTATGGCAATCCTAACTCAGTTTGAGAGTTTGGTTGTGATAGTCATAGGCATCAGAGCTAATCAGCCTAAATTTCTTTACAAAAGATAATGGAGGAAAACAGCAATTTCTCCATTTTTTTAAGTGGAGAAAAAGATATAAATTTATGTTGCAATGCAAGCACCCTATATGTCTACTTTAGTGTGAGGTGAATTGAACCCTGAACGTTCCCATTCATCTCTGCTGACTATAATGAGGTACTGGCTCACCTGCACCTACATTTAGTTAGATGAATCCCACATTATGGGACAGGTCATAAGCTATTCACAGCTGATGTATTAAATTGCACTCAGAGACCAAATGGTAGAAGTGCTGACATTGTATTTTAAGTTTTCAGAGGTAATGCTCCCATTTATCAAGGAGTTATGCTTCTAATTTTATATAAAAAAAAATCCTAAGGGATTTTAAGGATACAGGTAAACTGAATAGAAATATTAGGAGAGGTGAAAGCAAAAGTAACTTGCCAATGAAGATCTCAGGCACATACACAAGAGCTAACAAAAGCAAATGCTGATCTTAAGTATCACAAATAATAATAGCGAAGCATTGTTATTTTATAACATTTATGGACTCTATTTTTATGACAAGCATAAGATTGCTTTCTATGTTACTGATTATTTTGCTCTAAAGCTAGCTCAGTCTTTGCTGTCTGCCTCTGAGGAAAACATTCAGCACTAATTTCTACAAAGACAAAATCTTTCATCAGAGCAGAGAATAGAAGAGGTAACATGGGGTGTGCAACTGTTTATCAGTAATATCTCTGGGCACTGAAGACAGGGAAAAGTAAAAAGAGAGAAACCAGAGAAATGTGAGGAAGATAGTATGTGAACTTTTAAATCATTCAGTTTCAGGAGAAACATCTTCTATTTATACAAGAAAGCATAAAGCAAACATACCAATTAACAATCTGGTTAGCTGAACATTTGTAGGTGCTATGTTCTTAATTGTAAAGCAAATGGGTACCCTTAAGTCGTATGTAAAAAGAAATCTTAACAACACAGCTGTTTAAACTGAAAACAGCCCACTGGTGCAGACTCTGAAGAATAACAAGTTTATTGCAAGTTTATCTCATATAAAATGATCAATCAAGTGTATCAGATTTAAATGGCTAAATTTTCTGAATGGGAGAAACTATGACTATAAACAATGCTTATGTAGCTTTTTAAAATATGATTTGAAGATTGTCAGAAGAATAGAAAAATAATGAAATTGTCCATTCTCAAAAATGTTTGCAATTGTTTAGCAAACATTTATTACACTCCTGCATTTTCATCTACAGCATGAGAAGCTTGTAAGTCTTTGTGCTTCTAAGAACTAGTTCTTAGAGACACAAAGTTTTAGTAGTTTTATTGAATACATCCTGGTCCATGAGTGCATGTGAATGTGCATATGTGGTGTTTCTGTTCATGAGTCAATGGCTGGTTGCAAAGAAATTTCACAAGGCATCAAAGTCTAAAAGTTAATTAACTTGTAGAAAAATATTTATCTGAGTCCCTGGACTAAGATGAAATGCTTCATTTAGCACCAACCCTAAATGATCCTCCCAGAGAAAAAAAAAAATCCAATCTTTTTTATAGACTCCAAAGGCCATCATCCTGAAAGCTCAGATGTATCAGAAACCAGATTTTGCTTGTTTCTGAAGCTCTCGGAATGGTGCATTTCAGCCTTCTGAGAAACAGAGTTTAAAGTTTGCAAATCTGAGACATTTGCCATTACTAGGTGGAAAATCAGACAATGCATTGCACTCCTTGTCTGTCTATTCTTTGAAGGTTATGCTGATCATTTTCCTGAAAAAATTGTAAAAGGAAATATATCACACTTTGTAGACCGTAGTGTGAGCATAACCTATAGTGGAAGAGGTCCACAATGTAGAAGATCTGAGTAAATGTTTGTAAGCAGAAATAGGGATGTTGCTTGAAAAGCTCCTTCGTAACTCCCGATTAAAGCCTGATATCCCCTTGTTGCCAGTGGAAAGTTTTCCAAAGAAGCATCCTTTGGAAAGAAACATGATTACAGTTTTGGCTAGAAACATATGACTTGGAAGAGCTGTGGCAACGTCAAAACTGAACAAAAGGCGTATAGAGAACAAATCATTACTCTACAGACATCTCTTTCTCATGATCTGTTTGTAGTAGTCTCTGTTCAGTCCCCTCATTTTTCATGTTTGCTTGATCTATGTCAATAGCCACAGGTACAGTGTTAAGGGTTTTGTGTTTCACCTTGCCCTGGTGATTTGCCAGCTGGGAAAGGAGGAGTATGTAACAGTGGCCGTTGCCCATAGGTTAGGGCTCCAGTGGCAGCTTGGGTTAGGGTACCAGTGCAGTGCTCCTTGCTTCTGAAAACCAGCCTGTGCAACATCCTAGAAACTTCCAGGACAGCACAAAGACTATGCTTTTTATTTATAGAGGTGAAATTTGTGTTTGTAGGTATTGGTAGTGGGTGATTATGTCTGCCTTCTTCCCCCAGGAGCTGCTTTTCTCCCTGCTGTTGGTCTCTGCCTGGCCTGCTGTTAACCATTGAGTTAGCTCACACAGAGTGCAGCATTGTGGTTGTTTGGGAAATGCAGTCTTGTCCTGTTGTGGGCAGATTACTAATAGAAATGGACAATGTAGAACACCTACTTGCTGACAAGTATTTCTGGGAAGGGTTATGCCAGGAAACATGGAGAAAACCTGTCAAAAAGCTGCCAGAAGGCATTTTAAAAATCTTTTCTTTAGGCTCTTGTCCTGGATAGTTATTTATCTAGAAGAGAGATATGTGCTGCAGAAATGATGTGCCAATTTTCTGAATGCTATGAATAAGGCATAGCTTTTCATCACAGAGAGTGTAGGAGGAATCTGAAATACATGTTAGTTTTTCTAAATATTGGTAGCCTGAAATAATATAAATGCAAATAATAATAAAAATTAAAATAATAAATAAATAAATACAAATAATATAAATACAAAATAAACGGAGGTGTTTTTTATGTCTCTACGTGATGGTTTTGGTTTATGTTTTCTAACTTAATTGAGCAGAGGAGCATAATGAGACTTTTTTTCCTCATCATATAAAATACTTGAAAGTACAGTAGTGATAACATGCTATTGGAATTCTTTGATTCCAGAATAGCGTAGTCAGGGGACAACACAATGGCCTCAGTTTTGTGTGAATCAAAATGGAATACTGCCTCTATAGAAGAACTTGGCAGTAGAAATATAGCCTGTGCTGATTTTTAATGTTATTTCCACGAGAAGGACCTTTATCAGGTGGAGAACTGTACTGAACTAAATTGTTAATTTGTCAGACAAACAGAGAGGATTATTGCTTCTGGGGATATTCCTTGCATGGCTTCTTATTTACAGGTGTCTAGAAACAGGAGGTTTGGCTTACTCTTTTCCTTTCCATAGCACTGCAATTGAGCTGTAAAATAGCTATACTCTTCTTTACAGTCTGTCTCTCTATTGCTGTTTAGCTGAATATTTTTCAACATAGGGAAGATTGCAAAAATGATGTTTGGGTTCAGGAATTCTTTATTATAATAACATTTTCATCACTGGCCAGGACATTTAATTAACAAACTTGCAGGGGAAAAAGAGGGATTAGGGAATGAGCAAACAGGAAAATCCTAGGTATTTAGAACTTTTTCTTTGGTGCTTGCAAAACAGGAATGAATCAACATCAGTATGAAATATTCAGTTATTTGAATTGGCCAGATTTATTTGCTGTACATTTAAATCCTTAATCTACATCCTGAGCTCTGTTTGAAATAACAGCAAAGCTCTGATTCTCTGATGCAGAGGAAATATTTGCAGCTCAAGAGACATGGTGAAATTAAGCTCTTCATCTTTTTCCAGTTTTGAGGCAGTTTAGGGTACATCCAAATCTCCAGGAATACTCTGTCTGCCTGTTCTTACGTATCAAGGGGAAATGTTTTTAAAATGAAAAAGGGTAGGTTTAGATTTGTGAGACACTGGAATAAGTTGTCCAGAGAAGCTGTGTATACCCCATCATTTAAAGTGTTCAAAGTCAGATTGGTTGGGGCTTTGAGCAACCTGATCTCATGAAAGATGTCTCTGCCCATGGCAGGGGTGGTTGGACTTAACCATCTTGAAAGGTCCCCTCCAACCCAACCCTTTCTCTTATGCCTCACAACTTATTTGAACAGTTTTAGGATTATGTTCCAATTAGGTAATTATCAGTCTCCCATGCTTATGATAAGCAGCTGTCACCTCATGCCACATAAAATACAGCAGTCGAGAGCTTAGAGAACTTAGTTCATAAGTACAAATGGGTAGATACCACCAAAAAAATAAATTAAAATGTTTTATTTTTATTTAAATTAAATTTGTATCAAGGATGTGCCAACCTTTTGTGATTGCTTTCAGTAGAAATTCGGGTTTCTAGGATGTACATTCCCCTGGGAAGCAAATGTTAAGATTACCTTAAAATAGCCTAGATTTATGTTATTTCACCTTGCTGAACATTATAATAACTATCCTTGATTTCATCTCTGTAACTTTAATGTGGATGTATCTTACCCAACCATATCTGTTTCTTGGTTGCTGTCCAGTTTTTGAGTAATGTGTGCTTTTGGTAAATCTGTTTTGATTTATCTGGAAGACTTACTTCCAGTATGTGTAATAGCACTCCATTGGCATTCAGCTCTGTGGCCTCACTCAGGGTACTTAGAGATGTCTAAATGCTGGTGGTCAGTTGACAGTTGCTGTCTGCAGATGTATTTATTTTATGAGTGCAGGTAGGATGTTGTTATTCATGCAGGCTGAGCATATAGCACATGCATTTCCACCATCTGTTTGATAGCTCACAGTTTCTCCAATCACTCAGCACCTTATGGCTGAAGAACAGATGTTTGTGCTGCTTCTTTTTGCCATGTGGTAATGGGTGGACTTCTAACTAGTTTCCACCAATTCTCTTGCCCATAATTAGCTGAAAAGGTCTGAGGCAGAAACACCCTGTTTGTATAAGCTCATGACTACACTGTTAGGTATGTGTCCGTACAGTAAGTTATGGAGTCTAAACTTGAAAGCATTTTTTTTATGAATAGGCTGGAAATGATCTCTGGACATACCTAAAAATGACTTAGAGCAGTATTTGTGGTTTGTTGTTTGGGGTTTTTTATTCATTTACTTAAGTGTTTTCTTGTTATTGCTAAAACAATCAATAGGATCTAAATATCTCACATGCTTGTTTCTTTAACTGATGATTGCTAATAGTGAAAGAATAGACTTTCTGAGTTATCTCAGCCTGCCTGACACATTTGCTGAAGGGCACTGCAGTCTCCGCTGACAGCTTCCTGTTGGAAAGTCATAGTATCCAAGTTAAAGGCAATAGTACAGCCTTTACTGGGGACTGAGGGTCCCTCAGGCTTTTGCTTTGCGTGCAAAACATTCTAGTAAAAGAAATTAAACGAAGTACTCTTCAGATTTGTCAAGTCTTGATGAGTGGAATTACTTAAAACTAGATTTTATAAAGCATTTTATAAAGCATTTTGTAAAGCATTTCAAATAATGTTTTAATCAGTTGATGTTTACACCCTTTGTCTTAATAGCACTCAGATGAAAAAGATCAACGATTATTTTATTCTGCAAAGACTATAAAACTTTAATGGGTTGCATAATAAGTATAACTCATAAAATCTACAGTTTAAATATGGATACAAACCTATTTTTTAAAAGGTGCAATTAAAGTGAAAAGGAATTACTTTAAACAATGATTTGATTACTGTAGTCTGAGGAGGAAGAGTGATAAAATTCTAAAATCAGTATTATTTCTGTTAAGACAGACATTTGGAATGATTTAAAATAAGTCATGAATCTTTCCTAGCCTTAGGCATGTTTGTGTTGCTAACCTAGCTGAATAACTATTTACTAATTTTTTTTGTACAACCTGCAGTTTGTTCTACTTAAGAAATGCAAAGATATCTGTTGAAAAAAGCATGAGTTTTCATGACAGGTAATTTTACACACAGTAAATACATTCCTAAGCACAATTACTTCATTAATTGCTTCTTCATAGCATGCAGTAACAGTGTTTCTGTTATTCAAAAACTTATCCTAAAACACACTCACTTTTATTCTTTCTGAAAATGAAAAGATTTGAGGCTCTTTCTTCCCCAGTCTTTTTTTTAATCACAGTAGTTTTGGGTCTTAAATGGCACATGCTGAAGTGCTCATTTATCTGGAATCATTGTATGATGCACTGTCTGATGGAGTGTTTCTTTAGTGTCCATGTCCTGCCTGATTTATTTTATCCTAACATTTTTTTTAATAAGGGAAAAAAATCCCCAAATGTTATATGTTGGACATGTACAGTAGAATTGTATATAGAAGTCCTGATTCTTATGCAACTACTCTTTTTCCTAGCATTTTTCCTTTGGCTCTACTGAATGCTTAAAGTAATACTGCGTAAATATCCATACAGATTAAATTGGTAATCAAAATAATTCATTAAAAATTATTACAAAAGCTCATATCTCTCAGGAAATCAGTCTTTCTCTTTTAAATACATGGGTTTATATAAAATAGATGAGTATCAAATTCTTACTATGTAAAAGAATACAAATCAATGTTTTCCTGTCAGACATTTTATTTTGTCCAGAATTAAATGCTTTCTAACACGGTTTGAGTGAGAACAGAACTAATTCTGTTCAGTGATTTTACTTTTCAGCTGTTCTTCTAACTGCACTGTCTTGGAAGTTAGCAGCCTGTTTTCACAGACAGTGTCTGCTTTTAGCAGTGATAACACCCCATGTTTAGAGTTATTACCAAGGATTGATGTGCAGACCAAGGCCACTGCTGGATCTTGTGTACCACACTGGGGGGTGCAGAAAAGTGAAAGGCCGCACCGGCAGGGAGGAGCAGACAGGACAAGTGACCCTAAACTGACCAACGAGGGATTGCATCCCATATACGTCATATTCGATATAAAGCTGAGGGATCAGAGGGTCTTATTTCTCTTTTTACCCTCTTGGCTCTCTTTGCTCAGCTTGGTTCAGGTTCTCTTCCAGTTTCCTTATGTTCATGGAGAACTCTGTCCGTTCTGCCTTTGATCCCCATCAGAGTGTTCCTGAATCTGATACCAGAATCTAGTTCCTCAACACAGCTCCTGTCTGCTGCGGGGCCCAGTCTGGGACTCTCGCAATGCCTGCTCCACAGCATCAGTGGTGACGGTGATGTAATTAGCATCAAGGGGGGGTTGGGTTTTATACTGTTTTTGTATATATTTGTATATATTCCATTTTTTATTGTTATTTTAATCTTCATTAAAACTGTTCTAGTTTCCTCTTCTAATCGCTCAGTCTCTCTCCCTTATTCCCTTTCTCTTCCCCTTTGGGGAGGTAGGGTCATTAGCAGAGAGCATCTGTTATAGGTATAAGGGGCCACCCTAGTCCTAAACCCTGACATAACATCATGAGATGACATATTACACTTACATATTACACTTTATCAAAAAGAATTTTTAAAAATGAATAAATTCTGTAGTTTCCTTAAACAACAAAAGCAGTCGTAATTAGAATGAAATGTAAAAAGCTGTCTTAATGACAGCTACTGTGAAATTTCTATGATGTTCAAATAGCAGAAAGCAATCCTAATGAATGGGGGCCATGCCAAGGGTTCCTGCAGGTGAACAAAATAACCCTGTGAAGGGAGTATTTTAAGAAAATTCTAGGGTACTGCCATTACTTTCAGTTATTCCTGGGACATTTGTCATGAAGCCAGAAAAGGTATAAACCTGCCAGCTTTACTGCTTTTATTCCTGCACAGTTTTCACTAGGCTTATCTGTAGCCCACCACATCTATGCTTTGTTAAAAATCCAGGGAACTATGCCCACCTTACAAAGATATCACTTTAGGATCCTGAAAATAGTGTAAGACAATTATCAGGGGGGTTTTATTATTGAGTTAATCAGCCTCCCACTGTCAGAAAAGTCAAGTAGCTGATCTGATGTACCTGTGCATACAAGAGGTAGGACAGCTCTGGTATCTGAGGGTGGTGCAATGGGATTATAACAAGGTAATAAGGACCAGGCCAAATCATTATATGTTCCTATAGCCTTTGTCTGACATCGTAGGAAAGAACAGAAGAGCAGAGAACACAGATAGCAACACTTGCCAGACAATGCCTCCAGTGAAGTATATTTTAGGAAGTTCTTGAGCCAAATGTGTTGTGTTGGCACATGATAGACCTCTATGAGGTCACGTGCTGAACTGGATGGAATCAACAGGATAGTTTGCATATTTTAAGTACTCTTGAAGTAATTTGAGTTTCCTCATTCCCTTTTCCAGGTGGTACCTAATATATCCAGGAAGGTAGATACATAGGAAAATGTCCTTGGTAGTAAAGGAAATTTAAGGACTAAGAAGTAGTAGGAAGTAGATGAGAATATATGAACTATGACTTGCTATAAACAGTAGAAATCTAAGGATGGTTTCTAAGGTGCCGTGCTTGTGGGAGCTAGAAGCAGATGAAGAAATGTCCATCACTTTGCTCATTCAGCGTTTGAAATGTACTGGTTTGCTAATGGATCCAACCCCTTACATTATTGGTGTTGCTAAAACTCAGTTGACAGAGATAAATCACAGGGCTGATGCCAGAGTTAATTATAGTAGTGCCCTCCCAAATGGCACTGTCAGCTCTGGGAAGCAGCAAAAGCTATTGTTGGCCTTAGGAAGTAACATGAGAGAGTGGTGTCTGGGAGAGGAGTGGCAGTGTGGAGACTGCCAGTGAAAGGATTGGAAAATACTGGATATATGGTGTTGGGCTTGGAAAAGTGGTGGGAGGAAGAGCTGAAGATTTTCAAGAAGAGAAACTTAGAAATATCTCAGAACAGGTATTTGAAAGATGCATTTGCTTCACACATGTGAGCACAAAAAAATTGTTGGAAACATCACAAAGCAAGTTAAAGTATCCAGTTTCCACTTAAAGAGCCTTTACATCTTTGTTCCTGGCAGGAACAGTTCCTTTCCTTTTTAGTTACATGCTTATACCAGAAAATTAATATCCCCTGAAACTTTCTGAAGCAAGTTTGTTGTCTCTAAATCTACCCTATTTAGTTTCATTTTACAGGAGCTATATCTTCCTGAAACCTAATTATGTTTTTCATTCTAAATTTGAAATAAAAGAGAGAAATTACCTCAGTACTTATTGAAAATATGTCTCAAACCAAACTAAAAGAAGAATGAAAAAAATATTCAGTGCTTCTGAAATCAGAGAAAATCCTTCTTTAAGATCCAACCCTCAGATACTATAAAATGTCATAGCTCCGCAGCTGTTCACTCTCTGTTCCTCAGTAAGTATTCCCTGATGAAGGGGCATTGTTCTGAAATTTCTGTGTACAGAAGACAGAATGTATTTTTGGTCTTAAGTGCCTTTCTTTTCCATTAAGAAAAGCAATAAATAAAGGTAAAGTCTATCTTAGCAAATATTGTGTATCCATGTCTCTTTAGTAGTGTCTTTAAAAATAAATAAAATCTCTTATCTCTTCAAATAGGCTGAGTTTCTAGAATGTGAAGAAATATCTGTTTCAAATGACACCAAGTTGCACAAAACCTATGACTCTGAAGATTAGTTTTAGTTTCTTTATTGGCTAAGGCCCCAACATTCAGTTAATTGGAAAAAGTTGCTTTAATTTAGGATTATTTCCTTTGGCTGTTTTTTTCACAAGCCACTGCAACTCTTTCAGAAGTCTTTCAATTCCTTTTTTAGAAGCTGCTGTGATATGGCAAGAGATTTGGCATATAAATTGATGTTGACCCTGAGGGTAAACAGTTCTTTCTATGAGATTCTAAATCTAGTGTCCTTTGAGCAGCCTAGGTGAAAGTACAAACAAGCAAAATTATGTAGCTAATGACATTTGAATTAATACAAGGAAATAATTAAATTTGAATGTAAACAGGTAAGAGAGAGAAGTGTTAATTGGGGTAAAATTAAAGCTTTCTTGTCTTCTAGTTTAATAAGAAACATGCAGAACCTAACCAACTCAGAACTCAAAAATAGAGAACATGCAGTGTATAAAATGTGATTTTCATCCTTAGTTCTCTGATTTGATTAATATCTCTGGTTTGTATTACTTAGACTCACAGTAAAACACTACAATATTTTGTGTTTTCTGAATCAGCATTTCTGTGGACCAGAACACACAAGCAGAGAGGTTGTGAAGAGCAACTTCAAGCTCAGTATTAGAACATCTCAAACATTTGTTAAGCTTTTCAGTAGGACACAAGATTAAACAGTAAAGGAAAAAAAGCCACTTAATACTGCAATAATGTATTATTTAGTTTATAACTTCTCTTAAACAAGAGAAGGATTAACAATCATCTGCTTTGGTCTTTAGTTATCATTAACAATATTTAAGTATTCCACCTACAGAGGGATTTAAGGTGATTATATAATCTGCAGATTTTTTTTAGATGGCTACAGCTGGTGATAAGCGTTCATTATTCCAGGCTTCCAAGCTATGCTAAGAAATGATTGTCTTGCTAGGCTTTTGTCACATAATAGTATAAAAAGATCATTGGTTTCAGTTAGTAGTTCCTGGCTATTCATAGTACGGAATGAGAGAAACCCCAAGTCTTTAACAAAATTGAGCTGAGGAATCACATTCTTGCTGATACAGATGAGTCTTTAAGGGACTGTCAATTTTATTGGATAAAAGTTCCCAGTCTTACAGATAAGCACCATCAAGGGAGCTTTTGAATTTAGGTAAGTTCTGTATAGTAACAGGAGCTGGTGGAGACTTATTGCAAGCTTGGAAATTAATTTGCATCCTTTTAGTAGCCAGCCCACAACTCTAAAGGATAAGCTAACCATGCACTGTTTTTGCTTTTTTCTTATTATGTTGTCTGAGAGTGAAGTAGCCTCTTAGATGTATTTCTTCCACAAGGAAAAAATAGTAATACTGAAGCATGTAGAACAAAAGAAAATCTGTTCAGGTTAGTCTAATGAGCTTGAACCTCAAAGGTTCAAATGTCTTTTAAAACACATCCTTAGGCCTTATTTTATTTCATCTCATTTATCCATCATTAGTCTTACACAGGAGATGTAACTTTAATGTGGCTTTACTGTCCATCTGTTTTACTACAATGTAATCACTACCAGCTCTTCTTTCACTTCTACTCATTCAAGTGACTTCTAGCTGGAGCTTCCTTTTAAATCACTATGAAGAATTTTGTAAAATAAATATTGCTGTAATATGAATAGGTTACTTTCCATTCAAATGGTTAAATGGCAACATGAGACAGTATGCTTAGACTGTTCTTGTGATCCAGTAACCTCTGAAATTGTAATTCCAAACAGATTACTGGACAGGTCTGTAGCTCTTGGTCATTTGTTTAATTTTCACTTGATTTTCTCATTTGGAGCAAGTCCAGCATGCTTCTGCACCCTTTGGCATGGACAGTCTGAGCAGATTGACAGAGATCAGTAACTTCAGCAAAATAAGTCTTGACTAGTTCTGCAGTTTGCTTTTCCCCATTAGCCTAGAACCTAGTCAAGCTTCTTCTGACTTTGCTAATTTCTCCCTTTTAGTGCTTTGAGTTACTTCACATTTATGTTACAGAGAGCAATAGTGCATTCATGCCTTCCAGGCTCTGTTTTCATGCTCTGGTGGTGTTTTGAAAACAAGACTAATATTCGCAGAAAGCTTGGAAAATATAATGTGCTGACTGAAGAGTCCTACAAGTGATAAAGGTTTACAGATATCTGCTCTATGAAAGATTTTATGTTTCTATCACACGTATTTTTGAGTTACAACCCACTGACCACTTGCCCTCTCAAATTCTACAAAAGGTTTGTCAATGTTGGAACATCAGGGTTTGCCACTGATGACTGGTTGATGCCATCATGTAATTTCCCTTTTCACATGAGTATCTATCACAGCTACACTTAAGGCAAAGTTATGCCTTAGTGCCTAAAGACATTTTTTAACTTGCTCCATCTCGATTAAAAAAAAAATAAAATCATTATTAGAGGGAAATCCTACTGTTATTGTTTAATCTGTAGGGGGACTATACCTCATTGGTCCATCTCTAGATAAGGACATGAAAATATTGCATAAAAGTAAACATTTTAAGGTTGTTGAAAAGTTTGTCTGGAATGACTTACTGCAGCAATCTACAAGTCTTTCTAGTGATGTTGATTAGTTCTCCTCCTTTCCTATAGCTTTCACCTCTATTACAGTATCTTCCTCAGAAGCTTATGGCTCTAACTATTGAGCTTTTCTTAACTTAGTATTCATATCTGATTTTTATTGCCATCACTGTCTGCTGGGTCTTCCCTAGGTAGATGGTTAATTAAAGAAACTATTTTAAATATATTCAGATTTGGCCTTCAAATCAATCTTAAAGAACTTATTTTAAAAAAGAATGCAAATGAGTGTATTTGATCTATGAAGACATGACTTATTCCATTTGTGTGTTAGATTTCAAATTTATATTAATGCAGTGATTTAAAAAGGAAGGTGGTAGACCTCCATAAACTTAATGGTAGAAAGAACAAACAGTTAGGCTGCCATAGACTTTTCTGGCTTTTACTTGGAAAAATTAGAGATAGAGTTTTTGGTACAGAGTGGGGAAAATAATTGTTGAAAGAAATTACAGATGGTTTCTTTATTTTAAGCTAGAAATTTACAGTCATTAAATAAACTTATTCACAATAATGCTAATGCCAGTTAAGACATCAGTGATGAAGATTACTATATGTAAATATCTTAGTAGGGTCTGAGATATTTAACTTGAAGCCATTACAGTATGAAGATGAAAAAAGTCTGACTTTTGGTTTTCTCACCGCTACATACTTCATAATTCAAACCTGTGTCAAAGTATGCCCCTAAACCCGTAGTGTAGGAGGATTTCATACTATAACCTTTCTTGCAGAAATTTAAGTTAGAGTGCATGAGATGTATCAGATGTATCTGACCTAAACTGATGTCTAAAAGCAAAGTGTCCAATCTGGACCAAGCGTTCAGACACTTCCAGAGTCAATGGAGAAAGATGGGTAGCACAGAAAGCCACTTACACTGTCTGAGATGCTTATCTGGGATGCCATTAATCATCTGCAGGAGGTTCTTATCTCCAATAAATCCTATATGGACTGTGCTGTCTTGAAATGCAAGGTAGCCAGATAATAGAAGAAATTCCAGTTATATCTTAGGAACAATTTTTTTCACAGTGAGTGTGGTCAAACACCATACTGGTTCTCCCAGGGGAGCTGTGAGCTCTTCATCCAAGGAGATACTCAAAACTTCACTGGACAAAACCCCATGTGAGTGGCTGGACAAGGCTGCCAGTTAGAGTGCTGCATTGAGAACTAGACAGCTGGAGCAAATGACATCCAGAAACATTTTCTTAAACTAAATCATTCTGTGAATTCTGAACAAAGCAAAGAAACTAAGACTATTATGTTTAGGGTAGATAAGGAACTATGAGAGGGAGGTGGTAAAGAAACAAAGCAGGAAGGATTCTGTCCAGCCTGAAATGCTGCTGAATGTTGCAGTTCAAGCAATTCAAGATTGTCAGGGAGAAGTAATACCTTGTGTTAGATCAACAAGCTAGCTTTAAGTGCACAACTTTTTTTTTTCTTTTCCTTTTTTCCCCTTCAGCTCTTACTGGAATACAGGATTCAGAAAGACTAAAGGATGAGATTAGAAGTAGAGAAGGTAAATGAAAGATGGTATGTGGTAAGATAGATCTCTGGTGAAGACATGCTTTTCCTATGTTTGAAATCATTGCATTATTGCTATTTTTTCTTCAGAGAGCTGAAATAAGATTTCCAGTTCTCATAATCTTGCTAGATCTCTAGCTAACTGTTTATAAATTAATGTGGGAGTATAGGGCATAGAGGTAAAGAGGGGTATCAGACATCAGGTTGAACTGTGACAGCTTATACTGCCTCCTGTACAAAGGATGGTTCTCAAATAAAGTTACAAATCTTAGGACTGAGATCTAGAAACAGTGCCTAGATTCTGTCCAGATTCAGATATATGTGTGGCTTTGTGACAGAGAATATTCAAAACCTGTTGATGTCTCCATATGGTGATAGCACAAGTGAGCAATGAAGTATGGATGGAAATTGGTGGTTTTATTAAATTCTGACAAAATTCCCTACTGGATATTTACAAATTGTCTTTTCATAAGAGGATGCCACTTCTTAGTAATTGAAGTTACATTTCAGCATTAAATTAAGGAATAGTAATTTCCAGGTTTTTAGAAAGCAAAAAGAAGTTAATACTGCTTATATACAGTATTTCAAACTCACACAGGTACTTAAGCAGAACATATGCTGGTTGAGTACTCCAATTAGACCATGGGATGTTCAGTTTAGAAAATTCACACTGTGAGAGAGAAGTTCACAATTAGAGCGTAGACTTTGGTCTGCATTCTGCTTGCCAAAACATCTGCTGTAAAACCATGTTTCCTTTTGACATTGCGTGAAATTAATTCCTTTGATTATCTTTTTCCTGCAGTTTAATAACATTACTACTGAAATTGAGAGGTTTGGCTATGTGCATGGGCATGCTTCCTTGTTACTTTCCTTCAGTAGTAAAATCAGGAGGTGGTGTTCCAACCAATGATAGACTATTTTGATCTGATAATGTTACCTACTCATTACTAAGGTCTACTGTGTTTGTAATGTCGTAACCCTAGCAGTCCTCTTAGTGCCCAGCACTGGGTTCCTTAAAGACTAGTGCATAGGGGTAGGGAGTAGAAGCCACTGCAGTGGGCAGTGCACAGACTGTCCTTTTTCAGGTATCGGTACACTGAGAAAATGTAAATGTATCATGATGTGAGTTTGGCATGGCCATATAAATTCAAGCTACGAACTGGGTTCAGGCTTTTGACAGATTTGCAGTTGAGAAATTTAGTCTTCTTTTTATTCCTAAGTACAAGAGCTAGAAATAGCCAAGGACTCCAGGACAATCCCAGTCTTGTAAGATTATGTTCTGCAAAGAGATAGGGATAAACTTCTCCATGCTGCAAAAACAACTTGTTGCAAGCAAGAGTAGATCATAGTTTCTGAACTTCTCAGTCGACTATTATCCTTCAGCATCCTGTGTACCTCATTTTCTCTTTGATGAGTTAATTGAGGTGAAAAGACACTGGTATTTACTTCACGTCCTGCATGAGATAAGTGGATGAGCAAGAGATTGACCTGAATTCTTCTAAACTGTATAGTATCAGCTTACTGCAGACTCATCTCTGCAGCGGGATGAGGTAGCTGCTGTTTCCTTTCACGCACAGATTGTGGTATGAAGAGGAGATCTGAAAATGGGACATTGTCAGACCCTCAAATGTAGCACCCATTGTTCTAAGATGATTTAAGCTGGTTATCTCCATTGCTCAGAGATACCAATTTTTTTTTTTAATGTTGTTTGGAACTATCTTAATGGTTTAGATACATGAAATGTGTCCTTTCCAAGTCATTTCCAAACAGTAATGTTGGCTGTAACTAACTAGATTCTGCTTGATGTATTTTAGTTTTTAAAGATTAGCAGAATCTTTTAACAAATAGTTTATTTGTGAGTACTCTCATGGAGAGGGACTGAAGGAGGATATAATATCATATTTCACTGCACATATTTGCTTTAACTTGTATTGGTTATAACATCAGAGGATTTTACATCTATCCATTATAGATTCTTAGTATAGTTGAAGCCTTAAATAGAAGTCTTATGTCTTCTAAAACCAGGCTGTGTTAAATGCTGTGAATGGTTATGTCAAGCAAGAACAGATTTAAATGAAAACAATCAAATTGCTTATCAATCCATTTTTCTTCCAGAGATAGCAAATAAATTCTGTAAGAGGTAGTTCACTTTTCCCACTCCAAAATAATTACTGGAGTTCAAGTTTAGGATATCATCACTTAGGCAGACATTCTAGCTGAGTCTCAAACTAAATTCTTTTAGTGCAACACTTTTAGTACAAGAAAGTTCTTTCATTGCTAGTACAAAAAGAAATGTAATAAAATAGGTATTTTAACTATGTGTTGCTCTGAAGTGGGACCTTCAGCAAACTGTATTTTGCATTTGAGCTACCATTATGCACCTAATGTAGTATGCTACTCCTTGAGGCAAGTATCACATCATCTTCTTTGTACTATGAAATGACTGAGTACATCTACTGTTCTTAGAGAATGCATTGAAACATAAACCTATTAGACTCAAAAGGTTTCCTGTCCTTAACTCAGCCATATTGTCAAGCAGTTCATATGGAATGAACTCTGGTCTAATATTTACATAGCTTGATTTATTTTATATCCATTTTACTTTTATTTTTTTAAAATTCCCTCTACTCTATCTGTATAGAAATACAGACATTACTGGATGACAGAACAACATGCAAATTGTGTTTTCACTGAGGGCTCTCCTTCCTAATCAGGTCACCTAAGTGAGAAAGGATGGAGAACATGTATCTCTTAAATTTTTCATTAGGAGTAAACTAAACAAGGTGATTGTGATGAAAGCCTCTTTGGAAAACGAGTGCATTGCAAGGAACTGTGTAGAGAACAGCAGGCAGAAGAATAAAGGAAAAGGCAGTTCTCGCCCTAAGGCAATTGTTCCACTTCCTCCAAGAACATTAAAAATAAAAGCTTATGTTTGCTATCAACCTGTGCATTTGTTACTGTGTATATGAGGTACCTCTGAGATACTCTTTTCCCATGTTTTCACATAGTATTTTATAAGCTTTAATATTATGCCTTCCTCCTTATGAATCTCACAGCAGAATGACCATTTTCCTTCTAAGTTATTGAATATGCTCATCATATGCCATCATTCAGTTACTCATCTCCAAGGTCTTCTTCAAGACTCCTCCTCATCAGTGCCAATGATGTGACAGTGCCACTGTCCCACTCACTCTCTATGGAATTAAAATGATGTATCTAGCAGGGACAAGTTCATAACGTGTAAAGCTCCCTGAATTCTGGCCAATTTTGGTGTCTTACTTAAAAAAAACAAGAGGAAAAGAGATGAATCCTAAGAATGAAGTTCAAGTTATTACAGGTTGGGAGTCAGAAGGGATAGGGAGAACTCTGTCTCTCCCAAAGCTGTTTTGCATGTGTGTACTTGACATACCCTGGACCTCTCCAGTCATCTTTTTCCTGTAAGTCTCTGGCCTAAAGTGTTACCTTCTGCTGAAGAACAGAAACTCCTTCAATTTTTGTAGGAATGATTGGCCTCCCATGGCAGCTAAATTGAACTTCTGTCATTCAGAGGTGTAAACATTGGGTGGCAAGAAAGAACAACTGTCAACAGGAAATATGACTGTTTAAAACAGATTTTAAACATAGTGGACAGTGTGTTGTTGTTACTTCTAAGTAACCCTTCACTGATATATTAGCATTGTTAAATTAATATTAGCATTGTTAAATTAATGTTGATCTCTTGTCACTTGAACATGGTTATGAACTATTCCTTGCTTATGAAGAAGTGCTTTAAAAATAAAAAAAATTAAAAAAAAAAAAGGAAGAAGAAAAGCATAACCAGAAATCAATCACAAATGCTTTGGGAAAAGTATTTTTATATATGACTGTAGAGAAGCAATGTTATTTTGTATGAATATTATATTTGCATAAGATTACCTGCTTGGTATTTTTCTGTCTCAATAATGAAATCAAACAAATCTTCAAGAGAGGAATAGGTATTGAAGAAAACAATGAAGGATATACACCTTATCTCTGGAAAGAATATTGAGGCTTCTTACAGAAAAAATGATGAACATGTCACCAGAAAATACCGATGATCCTGTTGCCATCTCAGTTAACAAGCTTGTATTTTGCAGGCCAGGGTCTAAAAGGAAAAGAATACTTCAACCATTAAAAATTCTTGTCTAGAAAGAAAACGTGTCAGTGGAGAGCAAATACTTAGACACATTGACTGGGAAGGTGTAGGAGGAAAAGTGTGGGAGGAAGGCACTTCTCTCCTGGCTCAGGTTTAGATGTTGTTTCTGTACAGGTAACTGAGTTCTCCAAAAAGCACCGAGATAAATCTAAAAGCCAAATTGCAGACCATGGGTAGGCTTAACCTTTCTCTTTAATTGTCTGCACCTTGTCACAACAGGTGTCCCTCTGCCTTTGAGGAACCATTTGAGGTTCCTTACCAGCTGGACATTGTGGTGTACCATAGGTGTAGTGTGACAGCAGTGGCATCAATGAGATTCAGTTTGTTCAGTTGGGCCATTGGCATCCACCCACAGAAAAGTGCAAAAAGAGGCACTTGTCACTTCAGAGGTGTATTTGTGGAGGACGGTAATGGTAAGTAGCTGTAACTGTCTCTGAGCAGTGAGTGAGAAAAGGCGAGTGTTGTAGCAGATTTGAGGTGCAGCTAACTGCAGCAAACAGGGGGATTCTTGTCTCTTGTGAAAATTGCTTACAAAGAGAGTGGGGGAAAAGGTCACAGGCATACCCTTGTGATGCACTGGTTGTTAACATGTACATTACAGAAATACTTCATAACTTAAACAGCTTCATTGCTTCTGAGGCAAAGATGGGTAAGTGGATAAGTAGTAGGTCCACAATTAAACTACTATATCACCCAAGGAGTTGCATCCTTTGTAGGATTTTGTTTGGGTTTGTTGACTCTGGGGAGTCCTTTCACCCATCCATTCCAGTGCTTACCTTCCACAACTTTGAGTTACCAGTCTAACATAATGAAACTGTTTATTCTGCAGATTCATCATAGAATTATGAAATCAGCATTAATGGAATCTTGCAGCTTCTGCAATTACATCTATGTTTTTTTACCATCATACAATGAACTTTGTTTAGTTATTTTGTCAAATGCAGGTTAGCTGTAAAATGGCCATCTATTGCAGTATATTATGCAAATTGGTAATGCTTTACTTTAATATTAATACATTTAAAAATTAGATGTTTATGACAACATTTGTAGGACCATGAAAGCTTTGGAAGTGATGTACTCTGTTTCACATTGATTGAAAAGTGGCTTACAAACTAGACAAAAGGAATATTGAGTGTTTTTAAGCAGAACAATGTGGCAACAACCAGATAATATAAGAAAGGCAGACCACTTTTAGCTTATCAGCTACCTAAAAACTTCTTTTTCTCACTGAACGTATTGCAGAATAAACACCGCCTTGTCCAGCTCTTGGTGGAGTTCTCTGTAAGAGATAGCATTCAGATAAAGGACCAAAAGACAGAAGTTGTTGAGAATAGACTATGAAGTGTAGGCCCTAGTTCTTCATTTCAGCATGAATTTACATATCAAAGGTATGCACAATGACCTGCTACCCAGCAGCTGCTAGTGGATTAACACATTGAATTACAGATGACTAAAAGGCAGAACTACGCTATGCAGAATGGTCAGTCCAGCTCTCTTGCTGACATAATGTTCATCATTAAAAGCAAATAACCAAAGTGATTGAACCACATTAGCATGTAATTGTCCGACTTTCCCTTTGCATTACAAAAATTTTCATCTTTAACATGGTATTTGAAGCTACCTTTACATGGTGTGTCCATTTGCTTTTGATTTTAGGTTAATAAAGGCCCTTCCTAGTAAAGAACTTCTTTTCCTTTCTATAAAGTTCAAAGCAAAAGTTTATAATTCAAGATGTTTATAAATTCCTAAAAAGTGGTTACAGTGGGGAAGTCTGCCAAAGCCATCAGTATAGAAGCACTACTAGGCCAATACACTAGCATGGAAAGCACCAGAGGAAAGCTCTAAAACATGTTGTGGGTTGTTGTTGGTTTTGGTTTGTTTTTTTTTTAACTGAATATGCTTTGTTGTCAGAAGCATTAAAAAAAAAAGTAAAAATTAAAACCACCCACATTGATTTGAATAGAAATGATATGTGGTATTTTTAGTTATATTGCAAATGTGCCATACTGCATAATGGAAATACTGGACCACCTACTTTAGCATTTACTGCATTGCAGTCAGATCCATCCTGGCAGGGTTTATCTGTTATCTCATTCAATTCTTTCAGGAACATGAAATTATGTATTTCTCTTTGTGCCCTCAAAGCAGCAAATTTACTAGGTCTATTGTATTTTATGATACTGCATTTATAGACTTTTCCTTCTTTTCTCTGCAAACTTATCAACATTTGTAAATCATTACTTACCTTGAACAAATTTCTTCTGCCCTATTGCTTAAAATTCTACAGTCCAGACAGTTAATTCTGAATGTGACTGTATTTTCTTTTTGGAGGTTATGGTGGAATGACAAAGGGAGGAAATGATATTCACAATACAGCATGTTGGAATACTTAGTGCTTATTCCTATAGCACCAGAATGGAATTCTTACCAGTGTATAACACATTTTTATAGCAGTAAAATTAAATTTTTCAAGGGGTCAGGTTTTTTTTTCCCTATGTGGTAAATTATGCTAAGTCTTTGTGAGTTAATTAAAAATCTTATCTGTTAATTATCTACAGTGTGTGCAAAATAGCTGTCCATGTAAGTTCTCATGTTAAGATTTATTTTTTTTCATCACTGGCATCTTAGTGGCTAAGTTTGAAAAATTTGCAAATATCCTAGGCATCGCTTTGCAATTTTAATTGGAAGACACTAAATTGTGATTTGTGTTCATCATCATATCTCTATTATGAACTTAATTTTCATTGTGACTGACAGAGGGAGTAAGTATGAAGCATAGGGAATGCCATTATTATTTAATGAATCTCACTTATATGAATACCAATACTATTATGATTACCATTTTTGGCAGTAATATAACATGTCATAGTTAAATACCATTTTTGGTCAGGGCCTGGGAAGATTAAAATCATCATCATTCTATGATGTTTACTTGGAATAATATTTTTATTAGTAGTTTGAAGGATTAACTCTAAGCTGTTTAGGGTTTTTTTTAAGTGTAAATTCAGAATTATTAACATATATTTGTTCTCCTTCTGCAAGTAAACCTAGATACCTTGATATTGGTTTAAAACTACTCACTACTCTTAGCTTTAGTGAGGGGAATATTTTTCAGATGCAGCAGTCGCCATTTCATTTTGATTCATGCCACAGCTCACTTATGTGTGTGTTTGTTCCTGGGGATTTTTTTGCAGGTGTGGGCAAGGTGTTTTGAGGGAATTGGTTTGATGTTTTGCAGTTTGTTGGGACATGTTGTTTTGTTTTGTTTTCAAAAAAGAAGTGAGGCATTTAATAGCCTCCGAAGCTCTGCTGTTCATTTTAAGATTTGTTCTCTACTTTAATTCCTGGTATGTGAAGTGATGGTGCATAGGTTCACAGGCAAAAAGATAAGGAGGATTTCAAAAAGGACTCTAAAGAATTATGCAGTACGTCTTATGTCATAAAGTCAAAACCAAATGAGTGCCAAATTAAGATTGTGGTAAAGGTTTGGCAGGAAGACTATTAAAACTGTGAGTACTGAATATGTATGATCAGTAATCAAGTTGGGAGTTGTATGCTGGAAGCAGCAAATGCGCTACATTATCTATAAAGATAACACAGAGTGTTAATTTTTCTTCATAGCTAATTTAGCTACCACGTTTTTATTGCTGCTTCTGCTCAGTCCTTCCTTATTAGCTGAAGACGACATTTCTCACAAAAGTTCGTCCCTGGTAGTAATAATTTGCTACCATATAAAATAAATGGCTTAACATAAAAGATATTACTGATTGCACTGCCAGTTGGTATTTTCTTATTCTCTGTTGAAATGAGCACAATACATTGTCTATTACAACTTCATGACAACTGTGACTGCAGTGTTTTGCAAGTTTTAACATTATTGCTTCTGTATGTATTTTTCCCCAATAAATTATTCTTTGAAGAAGAATGTTAATTAGTAACTGATAAAGATTGCCAGGGACAGCCCATTAATACCATTTACCTTAATAGCACTTAGATCTTAGCTTGCAGTACAGTTGTATTCACACCGGATTATAAATGTAATTTCTTGCATCATTAAATACCCTGATTAATCTTTGACAGAAAAAAAAACATAATTATAGAAACATAAGACTTGGAATGTGCCATTTTAAAATTGTAGATTTGCTCTTTTATATTTACATTATTGTAAACAATACAGGTTTTGAAAATTTACACTGGGAAACAGTTTTCCCCCCCTTTCTTAATAATTATTTCATGCCTTGTACTAGTAATTTCTCATTTCTGCTTTTACTTGGCTTTTTTAGCTTTTATTTTGTTTGTGGTGAGTTATTTTTTTAAATGCCTTCTGTAACATGTTTTGCTTTTGACTGGTGCAATTACAGCATATTTACATAGTAATTGACCACCATTAGTAAAGTGTTCATTCTCCTCAAAGAGCATTAAGGAAACTACATGCAGTCTGCATTTCACATTTGTGGAGTCTCCATGGAGGAGAAACTTACTGCCAGAAGATATTATTGTCACTTTCACATTACAGTCATCCTGAATGCCCTGTTAGAACTCTGAGAAACATTCTGTTGAACCAAAGGAGTAAAAATTCAGATACCTGCTGCAGGCAGGAGCGGATTTGATGAGGTGCTGGTCTTCCAGAGAGCAGACAGGAAATAACATGTTCTACATGAATTCATGTTTAATGTTAACAGCTGGGAAACCTGACCTACCTGGTATCTTAAAAGTTTTTGCCAGGTAGGATTTTTTGGCTTGTTTTTCTTTAGTTTTGATCAGCAAGAGGCAATGTAGATTGGTTGTGTATCTTTGTAGTATTATCATATCAATATAAAACTGACGTGACAAATCCCCACCTTTAACTGGGGATTAATTATGTGCATAATACTACTTAAAGTGTTAAACTTCCAGTTGCAGTTAATAATGAGAAAGACAAGGAGTGACAGAATGTCAAGGTGTAGGGTCAGGGCCATCCAATACACCTATAGCAGACATTCTCTATTAACCCCTCTCCTTTCTAAAAGAGGAAGAGAAAGGCAGTAAGGGAGAGAGACTTATGGGTTAGAAAACTAAAACATCTTTAGTGAAAATAATAATAATAATAAAATGGAATATGTACAATTATATACAAAACCAATAAGTACAGTTTTTCAGTAGCACCTGAAAAGGCAGCAGCACTTCTAAGAAGACACAGAAAAAGAAGAAGGGTAGAGGTCTGGAGTGCTGAAGTTTGCAGCAGCTCCTAAGGGAAAAGTATTTTATTAGTTATCTATCCCAGAGCAGAACTGAGATGCCAGGGTAAAAGTTTCCCTCCCACTAGGTCAGACTGTCTTTCAACACAAGAACCAAGACCCACATGTACTGTGGTGTGGAATTGGCCAAGGGCTCTTCTCTGAGCTAGGTAGAAGAGGTTTGTGAAGGAAGTACTAGGTTCAACTCAGCATTCAGGCACAGACCTCTGTGATCACCTTGAACTGTTATTTACTCTCAGCTCTATCTGTAAGATAAGGATAATATTTCCTGGCCTTTTAAGTGTGTCACAAAGATCCTAGTCATTAATGATTAATCCTGGCACATGAATGTGTGCAGTTATGTAAGCATTAAGATCTGGACATAATTGTCAAAGCTGAGATCCAAGGTCAAGTCTTGGTTTGAACTTGTTCCATCGGAGTGTCAAGATAAGCAGGAATAAATCCTGGTGAGTAGGGTTAATCTCTAATATAACTTCAGTATAAAGCAAAAGGTGCTTTACAGTAACAGGAGGAATGATGTTTTCATCGGTGATGTTATTTTTATAATCACATATAAAGAAATGGGTAGAAAATAAAACCAGCCTCAGGGCTGAGAGCCTTGCAGGCATCTAAGAAGATAGAAGCAAACCCCCCGGGGTGCAACACTGCACTTGTGGTGTTGTTTTTGGGTTTTTTTCAGAATACTTTCATTAGTTGACGCCATATTACCAAGTCCCTCTTACCTATTCTGTACTGTAGATATCTCCAGACAGAGCTTTTATTATAAAAGCAGGGACAATTCACCCATACAGTACCTTTAGACATCAAATTATACACAAAAAAAATGAATCCTTCAAAATAACTAGAGCTGAGCTTTATGTGCATTGTGGAGTTTCTTTTCTGAAAAGATATGCTAGCAGTTCAAATGTCTTTAAGTACTTGACTTGCAGACAGCAACTGGACAGTTCACAGGCAATAAAATTGCCTGTCTTCCCATCCATAGGTACTTGTGTACCAGACACAGATGATTTGGTACTTGCGTATCCAGACACAGATGATTTTGAATCAATTATGCCTGTGCTGTCTAGTGCTAAGGCATGAGGCTGTGACTGAGAGCAAGTGGATTTGCAAAAAGTTCTAGTACAGCTCAGTTTTCATATGCTAATTACCTGCCTATTAGTGATCTTTCTAATGCACCATGAAATACTCAGATGAGACTTACTATTGTGCTTAAGTTCGTAAAATACATTAAATCCTTATCAACCTGATTAATTAAAAATACTCAATGGCACCCTAACTTCACCGAATGTTGCCAATGCTGCCCTTCTGGCTGGGGGTCAGCTGAGGAGATGAAAGAACTTTCAAGGCCACTTGCCAGCAATAGTTCAGTGTCTAGCTGCTTCATCCTTCCTTTTTGCCAAAATTCTGATTCCCATCTGCACATATTAGTTCACTTGAGGTTCCACCCTGGTGGAACACAGAGCATGCCTTCTTACACACTGGACTGTATCCTGCACCACAGTCCTCACCTGGCCAATGGTCCTCTAAACTACCTTGTGTGTGTCAGGATCTATATACATCACTAATATAGTTGGAGCTGATTTCAGGTAAAGGCATCCAGTTTGATTTTGTTTGACCTAAAATCATGGAGAGACATAAATCAGCATGGTGTAACTTTGAACAATCAGAGAATTCAAGAAAAGAAGCTAACTAGGTCCAAGCCAAATCACTAGTATAGAAAGAAACCGTGTCACAATCGGCCATGACGATGACAAAGTGAATGATTTCCCCTTTCTCATATTGTCCTTCCACAAAAAAAAAACCCCCAAAAGTAATTGAAGTAGTCCCAGAAACTTAAGGCCCCTACTACCTCCACATTTGTGATTTTGTATATATAATAATATTTAAAGTAGTGGACTTCTGGAAGAGTGGAGATTGCTGTTTTAACCCTGTTTTGAGATACAATGCACTTTTAGGCTAGTACATCTGTATGCACACACGTAACAGGCTTTCTTTCCTTCCTTTGTTTCATTTAGTTCTTGTTTGATCTACAGAAAGCTCAGAAGTCAGGGTCAGAACTGTACTTCCCTGGCAATACTTTTTTCCAAATTTTAGTTTTGATATATCATTCAGATAAAACTTCAAAGATGAAATTGCACAGAAATGTATGCTGTTAACTTTTCATCCTTTTCCAAATGATATAAAAACATGCTGAGAATTATTTAATGCATCACATTTCAGAGATGGATAGGAAGGGATTAAAGCACTTCAAGTAGTGAATGAGCCATAACTATATTCTCCACATCTGTTCAGTGCACTCAGGATCACACTAATGATTCAGTCACTAAGACTGACAGGAGACTTGGAATAAACCTCAGTGGGAATCTGTAGAGAATTAGTCAAAAAGTACAGTCACAATGTGGGTGCCCAGTGCAGGTATAATTGTGTTCTTTTCATCAAAAAGGATTATAATTTTGGTTTTGTACAGTGAGGAAAATGTGAGATGTTTCAACTGTTGGGGAGTTGGGTTAATAATGTAATAATCTCCATTAGTTCTAAATTATCTCCTTTCTGGCTTTTCATACTTTCTGCGTCCTAAAGTGTGTGAAGCAGAAATGAGGTTGGTCTTCATTTTGTAGTTACATACACCTTATTAAAATGCAAGCCACCTTGTGACCACCTGTTTCTCTCATCTTCCTGGGATCTTGCTAAGCTTAGTACTAAATTCTAATGTTGTTTACTCATAAGTAGTTACTAAACACAGCAAAATTTATTTTTCATTATTATGTAAGCTCTCAAACTCTATCAAGAGAATTTATTACTTTTTTCTTTCATTTTCCAATTTCATATTTCCATTTTCTCTTTTAGTGGACGTTACTTTCCAGAACACACTGTCTTGGCCTACTAATTCACGCAGGGTTTATTGCTAATAATGTTATGAAGGAAGTAAGCAGGTTACTGACTACTTCTTTGGACCATAATCTATGAGCCAAGCAAATTTAAAATATTTTTTGTATGCAAGGAGATACAGTGAGTGCTATGAATATCACAGTGCTCATTATTTACCTTCATATTTAATCATTACTTGTTATAAGGGTATATTCAGCTGCCTTTGCAAACTATAGCACTTCAGTTTCCATATGTGAAGACTCTGGGGAACATTATTTTTCTGTGTTGACTGCTGGTGATGAAATTAATTTAAATAAAATTGTCTTGAATTTCAAGATGTGAGGCCATATGTTGATAGCTGGTCACATAGCTTTATATCCTTGAATGTTTTTAAGAAGGACAGTGGAACATTTCTTCTGAGGAAGGTTGCATTGCAGAATTATTTTCACACTCCTTAAACACACACACATATATATATATATATATATATACACACATCCACTTCTCTGAAAAACATGTAGTAGTTTGCAGAGGCCACTTTGGACTCTTGTACTTCTGGGCAATTCACTTGTACAAGTGAATCAAGTGCCTCTCTGCCAGTTCTCTGTCTGGCACACATCCTGATTTTATTGTTGTTGTGATTAGAAAGACCCAATATTATTAAATACCAATTATAACATTTGGTACAGTTTTCTGAAATTCACTCACATATTAATGATGCTATTGGGAATTTGTTGTATAACCCTCATTATGCCTGCCAACTTTTTCTTCCGAGCACTTTTCATAAGTGGAAAAAAACCCAACACCCAACATGAAAATGCCCTTAGCTTTTTTGATGTATTCTTTTTCTCATGAGCTTATTTTTGCTTTGCTCTTGGTTGAAGCTGAGAAAACAAATGGCATTTGGGAACTGGAAGTTTTTCTCTTTATTGATAACTTCAGAGATATCTTTACAGAGGGTCTAACATTTACCTCTTTGTTTTAAGCAATTGTTTTGGGTTTAATTGTATTCTTACTGTCTGCCACTGCTCATTTAAGTAAGCAATTGAAAAGAAACAATCCATTCCTTCTTTCCACACCAGTTTGGTAATACCTACTAGAAGTGGAGTGAGTAATTCTTGCACTTTCCCAGAATCACACTATCACAGAATGCTAGGGACTGGAACAGACCTCTGGAGATCAGCTAGTCCAACCACCCCTGCTGAAGCAAGTTCAACTAGATCAGTTTGCACAAGATTGTGTCTAGGTGGGTTTTGAATATCTTCAGAGAAGAAGACTGTAATCTGGGCAGCCTGTTCAAGTGCTCTGTGACCCTCACAATAAATAAGTTTTTCCTCATGTTTAGGTGGAACTTTCTGAGTTTTAGTTTGTGCTTATTTCAAGGTCTTCTGTTTCATGTTAGTCTGTTCTTGTGCTGCAATTGTATTTAGCACTGTCCACATGATAATGGAGCAATATGACAAGCATGCCACATTTGGTTGCCTTTCATCTTCTCTCCTTTGGGAGAATCTTTTAGTTCTGGTAGAATTTTGTGTGTCCTTTGTATCAGCACTGGGGAACAATGATGGTTTTATAATTTGGTAGATAATTACCCGTGGTATTCTTTCTATTTGTTGAGTAAACTGGAAAATGTGTTTTGAGTAAGATGAGACTGAAGAAAAAGAAAGGGCCATCCCATTCCAGAAAACTAGTTGAATATCACCCTGGAGAGTTGTTCTGAGAGATGCGAGGCAAGTCACTTAACCCAAACTTTGACAGCTTTCTAGATTATGAGCCCTTCTTGAAGCTGTAAGGCTGTGTTTAGTCTGTGTAGCACCTTCACAGATGAATCTGAAGTCAGGAGCTGTGTGGTGAACATATGAAAGGCAGTATTATAAGTACTATTAGGTATATCAAGTTGGGTAACCGGAACTAATGTACACTTTTATTCTTCATTTCTGAGAAAATACCATTTTACAAAGAAATTCTGACAATAAGTTAATTATGTTTGTGAAGCACTCGCATCCTGTCTCAATGAAGACCACATGAGAGCCAATGAATAGGATGACAATTTCCAATGGAAGTGGGGTTTCAGCTTTACACAGTAAATTAAGTCTAGGGCTATTCTTTGAACAGTTGCTCATTAAGTGATTATCGTCCATCTTCTGAACAGAACAAAACCAGAATCTTTCAGTGAAAAATATGTGAACATATTTAAAAAATGTAAATTCATAAAGGTGTTAAATTAAGGCTTATCATCATTTCATGTTTTTAAGGACTTGGTCTGCAACCTTAATGTTCTTTTAGCACTGTATGTTTCTATATTTAGCATACATACATGTACATACTCAAATTTGTTTCATTTTGACAGTCCTTCACATGTTGTTTAGTGTGTTTGATTAGCATAATCACTGTGTGATTATTTCTCACGAGCCTTAGCATATGCAAATTCTTGTCTTTTGACTGACAATGATTATTAGACAATCAGAGTATAAGGATTTGCATAATCTCTATGTGGTTACAGTATTTGTGTGCAATACCACTGTGAATGCAAATCCTTTTGCTCTGACTGGTTTCTGTATATTCAAGCAGTTTGCTAGAAATAATGCTGCTGTCTCAGCATCTCACTGCCAAAGTGGAAAAACCTACAAGAAAAAAATAATAAAAAAGAAACCAAGAGGTGTATACTACAGTCACATCAGAAGAGTAATTAGACAACTCCTACAATTAAATAGCTCCACTAAAAACAAACAAAGAAAGGTATCTGTCCTTAGACTCTTATAACATTTCAACAAGAGAATAAAAGGTTTACTTTGGAAATTCATCCTTGAAATACTATTCAAATTACATAAACAAGTTACATTGTTGGGAAGTAACTAGTTTTCATTTTTCTAGATACCACTTTTTAAAGTAAAAGTAATTATTTTTTAAATATTGCACATTATTATAGTTATTGCAGGCATTTTATATGAATTATTTTATTTTTACTAGGTTGAGTAATATTTCTGGTTTATGTACATGAAAAGCATCAAGTTAGTTCTACACTCATTGATAAGAGCAGAAGTGGTAGACACTAAGAGAAGATGTGTAACACTGAGTTCAATTCACTGCATAATTAATCCCTATAATTACTAGGGCAATACTGAATAAATTAGCTGTAAAAGGATAAACCATGCATGGTAGCACATCTAGAACATTTATTTTAACCATTTAATATCATATTGTTCTACTTGAACATGAAACCAAAATACTATTGGACATTTTTGTGTGTGTGTTTAATTATGCTTACTAAGCTCTTCCCATCATTCCATTTGAATTGTGTTCTTTGGTTAGTTTATAAGATTCTTATTCACAGATTAATGTGATGTTGGAAAAAACCCAAACCCTGGACTGCTAACCGTAACAATGGGACATATTTCCTATGGAAATACAGAATGTCAAGCATACGTAGTATCAAATCACTGAACAGTTGTTGAACTGTTCTTTTCCTGACCTGGAAACCAGTATATTGAGCATATATCATATAGATTGTAAGTTATAGGTCTGACACTTCTGGAAAGCATCAGACCTACTATATGTGCTGCACAGATACTTTTTTTTTTTTTAACGTACACAATAAATCCTTTCAAGAGGTGTGAGATGGATGTACACACATAGAAATGAACTGCAATATGTGACAACTAGTAGGCCAATGTTTCCTGAAAGTTTTAGACCTGCTGCACAAGCTTTGTCCAGCTTGAATGTGCATCTGCAGCAGATGCCAAGTACCTTCTGGAGAAGGAGCTAGCACTCAGCTGAACAGTACCCATAATATGAGCACTTTATATGGGCAATGTAAGGCTGAATGTCCAGCAGTTCTCCAAAATGTCAGAGTTTCTGCAGAAGTAATAACATAGTGCAATGTGATATAATAATATAATATAGTATAGTTATAGTATTGTATAGTATAATATAATTAATGTAATATAATATGGCTACATCTGTACAATTGGCCAGCATGATTTCAGGCAGAGTGATTGTAAATTCTTGATCCTACTGTGGTCAGAAAGGAGCTGCTCGATTCTCAATTGGAAATAGTCAAATTATGCCCCGAGTGAGAAAATTTCTGGTTCAAAAAGTCCCTAGCTGTGAATGACAGTGGCTTTACATGATTGAGGAACTTGCTTTAGGAACTGCTCTTCTGTGTTTCTACTAGTATGTCACAATTATAATGCAGTAGGCAGTTTCATGGTTGAACTGTTTGGTGTTAAAACTGCATCCATTGTGGAGTTTTAAAACTGGATTTATCTTTGTAAGCATAAACTGTGGAGGAAAGGATAATATTTTGTTCTATTTTGCTTGGTAAAGCATTGTGTATGTGGTTGGTATAGGATTTACACTGTTTCCTCTTATTAATGCTTTTAATAGTTTCACAATTTGTTGGAACACAAGAGAATGAAGGAATGGAGCCCACACTGAGTTATCTTTATTTCTTATCAATTTTGCAATTAAGATCTTCACAGAAGTCTCAACTCATACGTAGAAATGTTAATACCTTGCCTGCAAGTATAATAATATTACAGTGTGCTTGCTTGACTTATTTAATTGCAAGAAAAGTATTTAATGTTAATTTCATTGTAACACTGCATTGTGTTAGCAGCTGGATTTTAAGAAGTTCTGAGAGGTGTTAATAGCTATGTCAATGAATTCACTTACTTCCTTGAGTAATGGAGATCAGTCTTTTAACAGTACTTTTTTTTTTAATTACTGCTAAGATGATCTACAGCAATTTTTTCCTGAGAGCTTCAATGACTTGATATGTTTTTCTGCTCACTCTATATAGGAGCATAGTGACTTGAGTCAATTTTTTTTCAGCTAATTTCTTTGGCTTTGAGGTAAAAAAACTTTCTTACTTATTTGATTGTTTTAGGCCTACAGCATGTTCTGAACAGGCTCTGGGCATCCACATTAACTTCATCCTTTGACCTGGATGCTTTTGTTTATAGACATTAATGCAATTCCATTAGTTTACTGCTGACCTCAAGCATTTGAAATGTTCATGCCATGCCCCTTGGCTTTAATACAGAATTAAAACAAAAATAAAATAAAAATAACTCACTTGTGATTGGAGACTTTATGGCTCAAACTTGCATGCCTTTCTTTGCTATCATTTTTTGGTTGTTTTTAACTCATGACTCTGGGATAAGAAGTCAGATAAAAAGTATTAATAAAAATTATATGTATTGAAAATTTGTTGAAATTCAGGAAGAGCTATGTGTTTGAATTTCAGCTTCAGCATAAAAAGATTCTTCACAAAAGAAAAAAAAAAAAAAAAGAACATTTAGTAATTATTTGTTGAAATTATGTAAAATTAACATTTCCACAGAATCAAATTTCCCTGTAGGTAAAATTTACCAGCCCAGGTTCTGACTTATACAGATATTTAATGAAATTTAATAAGATGGAGACTTGGCTACAGAAGGCCTTCAGGTATAGCAGCTATTGTGATTCTGGAAAAATTGCACAGGGATGTACAATAACATGGGATCTCCTGGGTCAAGTTCTTCGTGATTGTGTGGTAGATGATTCATCCATAAAAGTTCACATAACAGCCACTTCTTTCATCTGCAGCCCACAAAATAAAGAGCTCTTTCGTGTTCTATGGTAAGCACAAGAACAAAGAAGAATGTATTGTAATATAGCACTAGTAATGAGGAAAAAGCAGATTTTATCAATGTTTATCATGATAACTTTTATTTGAAAGCAAATACTATTTACATAAGTTAAAATACAGTTTCTATATGTAATTAGTAACATTCAGTGATGCTAGAAGTGGCTGGAGATGGTGATAAGTGTTTCGCCACTTGCTGATTATCTCAGCTGCATAATACTATTTTCCTTCTTTTACTTCCCAGCAATCCTTGCTTTCTATTTTATGGCAATCAGCTGCCTCACTTTGTTCTTCTCACTCTCAGCAGGGTTCCTCTCTGTCTTCCAGTATCTGTGAGATCTGAGTGTTTATCATGTCGCACCTCGATATCCTGTTACCTTTCTCAAATTTCCTGCATAAAACTTCTTGAGGCTTATCATCTTTTGGATGTTTATTTGAAATGTGTGGATTGGTGGTATTTCCAAAACAAAATCTTCAGAAAAAAAATAAAATGTCAAATACGACTCAGCATTGTGCCCCAACTTTATTAGAATCTGGGATAAGTTTTGAAGATTAATTCTGCTTTTCAATATCAAAGAGCAATTGTCAGAGAAGGGATTCTTACTTTGAAGCAGCTTTTTTTAATCAACTTGGAAGCTATCCAGAACACTTCTTCATTTAGAGCCACAAACACAAATCGACTTCACAATAAGGCCATGTAGCTGTGTATCTGGAAGTTTACATCTTCAGAAAGAGAAAGGGAAGTATGCAGATGGATTTCTGTATCAGCAGCTAAACAAGAGAAAATCTGTGGAGTGATTAGGAAAGAAACTCCACATTTTTTTGTGAGACCAAAATAAAATTAAATACAAAATAGACCAAGTATTTCACACATTCATAATTTTTCAATTCTGAAAAATTGTCTCATTCTCAATATGTGAGCATCAGTTCCTCCAGAAATCCAACCCCATTTGGAGCTAGAATTCTTACTGTGAAGATGGGTAAATCCTACTCAAAAAATAAGTTATTTCATCTTATGAGCCGTGGTGGTACCTTTCGTATACCTTAGAGAGCTTCTTTGTTGGCTTTCTTATGGCACTAGTGAGAGAATATAAAAGAATTTAATGTGTTAACACTGAAGGCTAAACTAATACTATCTCACAACTCTGGTTATTGTGAAGGCAAACAGTTACACTGGATCAAAGAATGCACAGTTTCTTGTTATCGTGTGCTGATTTATTCACATGTCTGAGCTTGAGGTTTCCTCAAGTATTTTAGTCCTTCAGTGTCAAAAAGAACAGTGCCTGTATTTCTTTAGAAATTTAGGCTAAATGTCTCCAAACTTCAGCAGCTGAGAAATAGTGTCAGTTAAGATCAGGTCATGCTTTAGTGTTGAAAATCAGAGGATACAGGTCTATTTTTTGTGCTGTTTTAACAAGTCACCCCTTGGGTAGTGGAGAAGTTGGAAAAAAAAAAAAGCTGATAGTGTCTATTCACTTTCCTATGTGGTTGTGTTCTTTCTGGTCTACACAGTAGTATTTTTGCACTGTGGGCTTTTTCAAGATCATGTTACTGAGTAAAATGAGTGCCCCTAGCACATGGTTTGATCATCTCAGAAAGTCTTAACAGAGCATGCTGCAGTTTTTCAGAGCTCGGTATACTCTGACCTCAGCCAAACATTAGTGTTATTTTGGGGTTATGTTACCGTGGCATCCCTAGTTTCTAGGGGGGAATTGGTGTCCTTTTATGCTGCACAAATGTATGAGGTACTTGACTTTCACATCAAATTGAAGAGGATGTTCAAACTGAGGATTTCTTCCAAACCTTCCTATAAAGCCCTGCTATTTTCCTCATTCCTTTTTTTTTATTTTTTTTATTTTTGCCAATCTGAATTTCTTTCCAACAGGAATTACTTTAATGACCTGCTTCATATCTGACAGTGAACAGCTGTCAGGTGATGCAAAATTTCTGTAGTGATCCATTCTGGTTTCACTGCAGTAGGGGCCATGACTATCTAGCATTACAGCTTTCATGAATAATTTATTACACTAAGGAAAAGCTCTGATTCTTCATTTATCAAATAACCCTTTGCTAACAGACTAGTAAAAAAAAGTGAATAATGGGGTCATGAGTATAGAAAAAAGTGTTGGTTTTTTTTTTCTCAAGACATATACAAATCATACCATGTGAATACTGCTTATCATCAGAGCTAGATATTTAGTTCTATTTGCATCATCAAAATCTGTGAATTTTTAACAAAGCAATTTAGAGATAAGAACTATCAATGGCTATTACTAAATTAAAAAAAATATCTGTCAAATGCTTCTTGTGAAAAAGAAATATAAATAATTTTGACTGATTAATTTGGGGAAGTTGATTTCAATCCTCCACGTACAAAAGTCTCTTGAGTAGCTTTTGTGAAATTCTCTGACAAAATGGTACTTTTTTATTGAGGTCAGATCAGCATTCTGGTAGAGGTTAGTTCAGAATAATGCTTTTCATAAAAGTAAAAATTCATCCTTAAAGTAGGGTTTATTCAAAATAGTTTACTCTAAATGGCTGTGAAAATAATCTTTGGAGGACTTGGATTTTTCATAGGTTGTGTTTTATGGAAAAAAATAATTTATTGGTTCCTAGGAATTTTTTTTATTGGTTTTTTTTCATGATATTGAGCTCTGGTGTGTTTTTCTGGAATTATTTATATATGATATTCCTTCAAATTTCCATAGATCATTTTATTAGTGATTTGTTTTAAAATATTCTTGTTTCTTTTAGTGAGCTAGCTTTTCTATGATATAAAAAACATAAACTGCTGTTTTGATAGGTACACTTGTTCAGCCTTTACAGGTTTTACCTTTCCTCAGTAAATGGAGATTGGTGCTTATAGAATAGAACTAAGGATATGTATTTAAAGATAGATAATGACACTTTTCCTTGTTCCTTTCTGTATTATCTCTTTGCAAAACTGCATGAATAAGAACTATTCATTTTCAAAGAAAAATAATTATTTTCTGTGGCGTAAGGTGTGGCATGATGCAAAATCTGTTTTGAGACTGTAGGTAACATAGCATACAGTGGGACAGAAAAAGCTTTTATTTTTCTTTTTCTTCTCTCTTTACAGATGGACCCAATTCAAAAAGCTGTAATAAATCATACATTTGGGGTTCCTCTTCCTCATCGAAGAAAGCAAATCATATCATGCAGCATTTGCCAGCTAAGATTTAATTCTGATGTAAGTCAATCATTTTGTATCAGATTAGAAACATGTACTAAGTTCTAAGATATGCCATAATTTGCATAAACTGAACCTAAATGAAACATTGTGATTTCAGTTTGTGGCTCAGCAGATGAAAACTCTATAGGATGATTCAAATAAACACAATTATTTGGCAGTGTTTCTACACCCGTCCAGATTTTCCCCGCGGATATATCCCTGCAAGCTCATCAACATCAGTTGTGCTGCACAGAGTGTAAATAGAAAAATGTATTGATCCATTACTGCTAATAAGGTTGAAATATTTGCTGGGTTCTAATTCTTTTACCAGTCCTGGTTGTAGTCACCTTCCTTTTCAGCCTGTAAATATTAGAAGTTATTCAGATATACTTAGAGCCTTTGTGGATCTATGTTCCCTTTTCTACCCTTACAACAATATATCTGCCTAGTCAGAATTGTATTTTAATGCTCCTGTCCTGCCAGTACAAGCTTTTAAAGAAGAGAAAACAATCAAACAAACAAACCCTGGTGAACTTTTTTTTTTTTTTTTTTTGGTCAGATGACTCCTCCAGCAATGAAGTAGAGCAAGATGAACTGGAGATGGTCTCTAATAGACAGAGGAAACCCATCCCCTGTAATTACTCAAGCAAGCTGTGCTGTAGTGCTCCTGTTCTGTCACAGAAAAGCCTCTTAGAATTTAACTCCTTTATTTCCTTCTCCAGGGCCACTGTGTGTGTAGACAAAACCTGATATTGTGCAATGTATTTTCTTCTGCTATTCCAGTCTCTCTCAAAAGATTCTTGACTTGGGCATTGCTGGTGGAAACTTTTCTTCCCCTTACAAATGTCTTTCATTTACTACCTATTTTACTAATTTAAATAAACAAGTTACTTCTGTCAGAATAAAAATGTTTAACTTTAAAGTGAGGTCTAACCCAAAAACATCCAAAAAGGTCCTTCCTCATGTTTGCCATAGGAATTGAAATAATTCTTGTGTGCTGCTGCTTCTTTGTAGGCAGCTATTCATATACAGTTTGTACCTATTTTTAGTTTGACAGCTATCTATGAAAGTCATGAACTTGTCTAAAACTTAAATTGGACATTCTTTTAAGGATTGGCCACCTAGGGATGAAAATAATACTGCTCTCTTCATTCCCAGCAGCTTTTTATTTCTAAGTAATAACTTTTATAAGACCTCAGTCACAATTTCCAGACCAGTCAGCATCACGTACTTACTCTCACTGATGACTCCAGGTTTTCTGATTCATGGACCTTCCTCTTATAACACTGACATCATTCTCAAACAGCAGTGCAATGAAGGATAATACATTGTAAGGAGTTGTTGTGTCCCTCACAGATAAAAAAAAGAAGAGTCAGATTAGGCTTTTCCATTTAGAAGCCAGATGCTAGAATTAGGCCTGTGAATACTGAGTCATTCGTGGGGAGGGGACAGTGGAGACTTCTGGGCCACAGTCAATCCCACTGGCTGAGCAGCTCAGCTCATCACTCATAATTTTCAGCTTTGTCCTAGGAAAAAGCATGTCACACTGAATCATACATAGTATATAGCTGTAAGAGGCATCAAACACTTCAGTGTTACTTGCCAAAGTGAAACACCTCCTTTCAAAGAAGGTATACCGTTTGTTAGTCTGCAAAAGCATCCAGACAAAAGAGAGGATGAACACACCATTAAAATGACTTAGTCATTCACTGATACACAACTCAGAAGGATACATGGAGTGAAATTCTTTCCAGGTGACAGGAGCTAGGCTTTTTTGCAGAATAAAATATTTGAAATAAAAAATCTTCTACACTGAAGCAAACAAGCTATCAGTGGACACTGATACTTCTTACTCAGAGGTGATGTATGCTCCCATACTGTTCCTTTTCTGCTGCCCTTAGAAAGGTTTCCAAAGAAGAAATGGTGAAGAAGCAGTGGCCATTTGCAAAGCAATCTATGGTGTCCAAAATACTGGTTTCAGAAGAAGTCTATTAATTTAGACTGTTCACAGCAAACTCCTTGAAGAAAAGCTGTTAAGCAGATATTTCTTTGTCCCTTCACTTCAAATGACTGAGGCTTGAACTCCAATTTACCAATGCTGTTTAGTAGTAAGTTGTTCGAATGCTCCCCTTTCTCAAAGTAGGTCAATATTATTAACTTGATGTAATGGGGAGACCTTGTTGCTGAAAATCTTTCTTAATATTCACCTAATTTGTAAAGCAACTCCAGTGTTGCTGATTGATGGAGAGATTGTGATCCAAAAAGTGCCCAGTGATTAACCTCAGATGACATCTCTTCACTTTTCCCTACCACACAAACGAGATTAGTGGACACCTTTATCATGATCTCTTCTCATTCCAGTGTATATAGTTATTACTGCTGAAAATCACAAAGTGCTCTGCTGAGACTTCTTGAGCAGTGATAAAGTAGGCAAGAGTTCCACTGCAGTTTAGAAATGCTTTTTCTGCTGTGTGATGGGTATAGGCAGATCTAAGTTCCTCTGAATGTCCACCAGTTTTTGAAGCAAATATGTGCTAAACTAAAGATTTAATGGTGAGACTTAAAGGAAAGATTGCTTTGAAGAAAAAAGGTATTAGCTATCATTTTTTATAAATATACTGTATGAATCGCAAGCACACATATTGTATTTTTTTCTGTTATTATTATGAAAAAGTTTGCATTTACTGAATACTCCTACCTTTCATTTTCATCATATTTTGTTGAACATGATTTAAAACTATAATAATAAATGGATTTTCTGTTCAGAAACATAGAGCTTTGTGGCTGTTCTACCAATGTCTTCATTTTTAGATGCTGCAGATAGGATTTATCAGTAATGAATAGAAATTCCATTTACCTACTGCATGACAGTATTATGAAAATGTTTACAATACAACTGGTCTGAGATTTTTCATTTTTTAAGAAAATACAGAATTTTCTCCCCTTTGATATAGATATTTTTCAGAGCAGGAGGGTTTTTCTGTTCACATGGTATCAAAATTACATTTCAAACAAAAATGAGAAAAGGCAGTGCAGTAGTCTAAAATCATTTAGCTTCTTTCTAAAGGAGTTATCTATAAATCTTCATGACAGCTGTGTGTTCAGTATTTCTTTTTAAAATAAATCTTCTCATACAAGGGTAGGGAGGAATGAGCAAGTAACCAAAGCTGCTTTATGTTGAGAAAAAAACATTAGAAGGAAGGTTCTGTGGAGTCCATTTCAAGCAGTGCAGTCATTTATTTTAGTCTTTTTGGCATTGTGGGAGTGAGATATAGAACATTTACATTCACATTGTGCATCCAATACAAGGCGAAACATTTAAGTATGTGCTTAGCAGCAATTGTGTGTGTGCTGCCATGTAGATTTTGGCAGCTGCTGACAACTACTGTACCGCTTCAGAAGAACTGTTAAATGCAAGCTTTGTAGTAAACATTAAATGTCTGCTAAAAGTACCTAGCAAAATGAACTCCAGCTGACTTCAGTAGGACAAGTCATGTGCCTACAGGTATTTGTAGGAGTAAATTCTCTGATAAAAAGAGCAATCACTAAAAACAAAAACAAGCAAACAAAAAACGCATCAAGAAACAAAGAAAACCCCCACACAAAATAAAAAAACCCAAACCCAACCCAAATACAAACACCCACACACATGCACACAAACAAACAAAAAATTCAAAACACAACCCAACAACCCCATGGCTTGGGAAAAAAAAAAAAGAGAGCTTACTAAATTTTCCTCATTTTTTGATCACCTCTCTTGATCTTCCTTTGCACATGTTTCTAATTTCATCATTTAATCGGAATAGTGATCAACAGTGTCTGTTATTCTTGCAAAAGGATTCTGTCTTTCTACTCCCTCTCCTTTAATATAGATGGCTGAGTGATAATCCAGCTTGCCTTTAGAGAAAGATTGAGCATCATTTTAATGTTCTCACGGGACTTGAATTCCATTATGATACACTGTAAAAATATTTCCAAAAAATTCTTCTTTGACTCAAATATCACCAGTAGGAATATTCGCTGAAAACCATGAGCTGAATGTTCATCATGGAGTCCTTATGTGTTGGGGTTTTTTACCTTGTTTTTCTTCATCTCCATAAAGCAAAGATACAACTGAATCGATAAATAGTTAAACTGCGTGAAGTCATCAGGATTCAAAAAGTGCTATTCTGGTAAAAGAACAATAAAATTTCTGGAGGATAAGGATGCAGTATAGCTCCACAATATTTTACTATGCTTCTAACTTTCATGGAGAAACGAGCAGGACCAGAGAACTTATATGTTATTTAGGTTATGCTTGGTATCTAGAACAAACGATTCAAGTATCAATTTGTACATACCTAGGGGATAATAAGGTGGTAAGAAGCAGCCAACATGAATTTGTCGAGAACAAATCATGTCAAACCAATCTAATTTTCTCCTTTGACAGAGTAATTGGCCTAACAGCTAATAGGGAATAAATAGATGTGATATATTTTGGCTTTAATACAGGTTGATACAGTCCTATGTGACAGTCTTGTAAAATAAGTACAGTAATATGATCCAGGTGAAATTGTTAAAAGTTGGTTGCACAACAGAATGAAAAACTGTACTGAGAGTAGTTGCTGATGGTTTCCTGTCAATAGAAAAGTCAAAACTACAAATCAGGATCTGGAGGAGTTTGTTCTGTGATTGGTGCTACTTTAAATTTGCAATAGCAATATGCCTGATGGGATAGAGAGTACATATACCAGGTTGGTGGATGACACCTAGATAGAGGGTAGCAGGCACTTGATGGAAGGTGGCAAGTTCAGGATTGCAGTCCAAGATTTTCTTCACCCATTCATAATTCTGACAAGTGCAGTAAATGAAAGCACAAACTATTGTTTGGAAAAATGAAATGCACAAGTAGTAAAATGAGATATGTCTACCTTACTGGGCAAAAAGAAATTATAGTGTATCACAATCCAGATATACATTGACAATTTCTACTGGGAGGGGGGGAATAAATCACCCAACTAATATTATGATATTGGGTTTTTTATGCAAGAGTGTTACACTTATCAATACATAGGTAAGCATTCCACAGTATTTGAAATTGGCAGTGCCTCAGGTGAAGAATTATTTATAGCAGTAGTTATCATACTTTAACAAAAATATAATTGCAGAATTTAGAAGACATCCACTAGCATGACAAGCTGTAAAAAAAACTTCACTCGACTAGAAAAAGTAGAAAGAACTGGATAGATGTATAGTAGAAAAAAACCAGGAAAGTATAGTAGCTTTTCAGTATATGCAAGGGAGTTAATAAGAGAACTGTGACCAATTGATCTTTGTGTACCTTGGTTTTGATAATCTGATTAATTCTTCAGTATCATTTAATTCAAGAAATTTTTTGTTGGAATATTTGGTGGAACAGTTATAATGGTAGTGAAGTGGAAGAAAACATGAAGGGACAGTTGTGGGATCCCTGTTGCAGAGGGTCTTAACAAATTAGGCACCTGTTTCTGAGGATGGACAGGAAATGCTGAGTGTAGTCCCAGAGCTCAGGGAGACATTATATGACCTGCTGTTTGACTAACTTACAAACCTTTTTCTGTGGTTTGGAAGAGCTACTAAAGATTTAATTTCTGGTCCATGCAAGTGATAGTCACACCTGGCCTGCAGCCTCTGTTTGCAACTTCCAAAAGTTAGTCCATTAAGGACCAGGAAAGGCTGATACAGCTAACTGCTCAAAGTTATTTAGTGTTTCACCCTTCTGATTTCAAATCTGTTATTTTTCAACTTTCAGAGATATGCTTAGACGGTATTTGAAGCCATGTGTACTATTTGCCTTAATCACTGTTCTGTGTGTGGCTATAATCACTTGTTCTTATTTTTTGCATGTTTTGTTACGTCTCCAATTACAAGTTAAATTTAGATTTAGATTTCCAATTAACCTTTAGATTTAGAATCCTGCTTTGGTATAAACCCAGCAATTTCTGCTTGAATTGTAATGCACAGCTTTTTTAATCAAAGTCACTTGTTACAGGTATTGCCAGCCATCAAACACATTTATCTATTATCTCAGGGCAATTTTACTTCTGGTCTTCCCAAACCAATGCATCTGTGTTCTGTGAAGTCATTAGCCTGATTTTTAAGATTTTCTTGTGCAAACATTTAGACATGTTCATCATCCCCTTAAATCAGTGTTACTATAGAAGGGTATAGTACTAATTGCATCACTTATGCCTCACAAAGAATAAAACTTTGTTCAGAATTAACTTATTTATATATAAAAATAATTTATATAGTTATATAATTCCATATATATGTACATATACATTTAAATATACACTACTTCTTTCTAATAATGCATCATCTTTCCTGTACTATGGAGTTCAGTGTAAGGAGAAACAAAAGCTGATTTCAGTTGTGGAATTGCACATGCCATCCATTTGAGGTCAGAATGTGAGTCAGAATGGAAATACACTCATAGGTTGACACTTTTCCAGAGATACTGGTTTACAGTATTCACTGTAAAAAGTAGTGAGTGCTCACAGAAAGTGATTAGTGCAGAGATTTTCATAGGATAGCTGGCATTTCCAACACATTATGGAAACCCTAAAGAATTGCTAAAAAAAAATAATTCAAGGTATGTGGGGTTTTTTGGCATTCCAAAAGTCTTATCAAGTAGCACAAAATATTTTGCACTTACATTGCATACATGACAAATTTGAAAACAACTTAGTATTATTTTTTCCCAACTGGATATTCAGTGGAGTTATTTTAGAAACACTACTTTCTCTTTCCTAGACCAAAGTTTTAAAGGCTACAATATGAACGTAACTAGGTCCTGTGCCGGTTTAGTCTTTCCCGTACTGGAGAACTTGAACATTTTTTTTTTGACTGTGTGCTTTATTTTGAAAAAAATGTCTTCTATTACATGATGTTTCATTCTGAGATGATTATGAGTAACTTTTTTTGATGTAGGAAATAAGTAACTTATAAATTAAAATA